>CM046849.1:23279886-23387386 GCA_025618425.1 Heliocidaris tuberculata
CACAAATTTCCCATTTTAGGGGATTCATAATTATAAAGTCCGAAAATGAAATAGGGTTCATAGTTCCGAACAAAATTTTTTGACATTATACTCCGAAAATTCATTATTTGCGAAGGTTCATAATTCCGAAAATGAAGTAGGCTAGGGTTTTTAGCTCCGAAGGTTAATGATTCGGAGTTTTAAAAAAATGATAGAGGGTTCTTTTGCATTTTGGAAATTACGAACCATTTCGGAATTATGAACCTTCGGAAATCGGTATCTGGTGAATAATATTATTCACGTGAATGAGTGAGAATAAAATGGAATTATAAATATAATAATTTTATCAGACATGAAAGGTGCTAGACGTTGACTGACTTTTTAAACACAAAATAACTATAAGAGCAAAAATACCATTCTCCTTGGCGGGGAATCGAACCCCGGTCTTCCGCGTGACAGGCGGAGATACTTACCACTATACTACCAAGGACTGGTGACAATGAATAAGATTTCTTAAACTCTGATTGTATGATTCTTCCTCGCTGTGCTCTTGCAAGGCGCTGAGCAACGTATGAGTGACTCGAATCAAGGCGAACTGTAATTAGCACTGTTTGACGATTAAATCAGAATGTACTACAGGAGTTGATGTTGGATATGTTCATATTATTTTATATTTTTGTTAGATTGATTTACCTAAGTAACCCTAAATCATGCGCTCAATTAAGTTATTAATTTTACAAGTGTCCTTTTCATTCACTTTTAATGAAAATTCTAGCTCAAGGCAGGTTTGTATTAGTATCCCTTAAACAACGTTAAAGGCCAAGTCCACACTTTCAAATATTTCAATTTTTATGGATTTGATAATTAAGAATCTCTCCCTTGTATCAAAATAAGTTACAGTAATGATGATTTTACATGTTCCATAAGGAGTCAAACCATGTTTTACACTATTGAAGCAAAAAATTGAAATATATGATATTTCATATAATAAAATACATAAGGAAAAGTGAGTGTGTGACATCATCAGTTCACTCATTTGCATACCGCCCATGTTATGCATATCACTGTTTCATGAAATAATGGAAAACTTCAAAATGCCGTAAATGTCTTATTTCACATCCGATTTCAGTGAAATTTTCACTGTTATGCTTATTTACTCTATTTATTAAAATCAACTTGATACTAGTGTGGAGTTGGCCTTTAAAAGAAAATTAACGAAGCTCCCTTAAGGGTTGGTCACAGGAAAGTTACAATACTCAAGATTGTACTATGTAAACTTGACATGAACTAAATGAGACACTTAGGAAATATTAAGGTTGTAATGCAAAAAATGGTTTTTCTCTACATCCAGAACATTTTGGGCAGCAAAGCTGGGTTTAGGGGCACTTTGGTGTTTTTTTCAGGGGCGTGTTACATCCCCTTCCCGATGGAAATTTTTGTCAGTTTTTATGTTTTTGTAATGTACATCCATACCTCTTTGTTCTGACAAAATTTGGTCCACCGGCCTTCAGGGGAAAAATTTCCCCCAATTTTAGGGGTGGTCTGACAACCCATCCCGACGGAAAATTTTGTCACTTTTGTGTTTTGGTAATGTATAGTCATACACCTTCCTTCTGACAAAGTTTGGCGCATGTATATGTTAGATGGGCTGAAATCGACCCGACTTTGTGACCCTTTTTGAGGGCTCTGGGGGCCAGACCCGGTGGCTTCGTTCGAGCTGACAAGCTTTTAGTGAATGACATGGATGGTCTAAGTAACTTTAAGGGGTCAGATCTCATATGTAAAATGGGGTGACTATTTCGGGACAGGCTTCTGGCCTAATATCATAAAATACGTTTCATAATAATGTAAGATAGAATAACGAAATGTTACTGAAAATAAGAATTAAAGCTGAAACATCCTGTAACATACGAATGCATAAACACTTTTGTTTTAATACATTTAAAAATATTCCGGTAGAAATACGGTTATATAAAAGTATAAAAGGTACGGGGTTCGAATCCCTGGCCCAGCACTAGTGTCTTTTGGCAAGACATTAATCTACATTTGCCACACTCGACCCAGGTGGGGAAAATGGGTACCTGGCAGGAATTAATTCCTTGAAATGCTAGAGCGCCGAAAGTGCAGCCATGCTAAAGCCAGGGTAATAATTGTGGAGCGCCAGGAGTGTCAAGTCTGACAGACATGTGCGCTATACAAGAACCCACTATTATTATTATTATTATCATTATTATTATTATTATTATTATTATTATTATTATTATTATTATTATTATTATTATTGTTATTATGATTAGGAATGATAACAAATTATTTAGTTGGTGGTATCGTATAAAACAAACGCATTTTTAAAACGTTTCTATTTTCAATCTCGAAACATTATCTTATAGCAAATAATTCTGCCCGACTCCCTTTTCTTACTACTACTGATTCATTGTAATTATTATCTATTTTCTGTAAATCGCATATTGATATTACATTCTGTAATATGCGCTGTCTTCATTAAAAATAATAATAATTATAATTATTATTATTAATATCGATTAGTCCAGTTGGTCAATACAAATTTAACAGAAGTTCATTGAGAAATCTAGAGTTACTCTTTTTTGTTTTGGTTTTCAACAAATCCTCGTCATATTCGTAATTCACCATTTCATTCTAGTCCATGACCTTTCGCAGGATATGTGCTGTCCCAAACAGATAATTATTACGTTTTTGTTATTATTATTATCATCATTATTATCACTATCGTTATTCCTATGTTTATTATTATTATTATTGTTATTGTTATTATTATCATTATTATTATTATTATTATTATAATTATTATTATTATTATTATCATCATCATCATCATCATTATTATTAACGTAAATGCTCCCAGCAATACATCCATACTGAAACAATCTTATAACTCAGTAAACCTTTGTTAAATATATAAATCTCAAAATAATGAAGTAAAGTCTTCTTCTTGCCTGTTTACGATATAGGAATGCAACGTTTTTTATCTGGGCCCCGTTGCATAAAACTTACCATTAATGGTAACTCTGCTATCAGTGGTAACTACCATGGTAACATCACTCAACAGCCAATCAAAATCAAAGTTTCCATGGGAGTTACTATTGATGGCAAAGTTACCGTTAATGGTAAGTTTTATGCAACGGGGCCCAGATCTGTTTTAAAAAATAGATTTATTATAAATAATCAAAATAGATTTCCTTTAAAAGGGATTTTCAAACTAGTCTCGTGATTCTTTTCCAGTTTTCCCCCAGAAATGCCAAGAGTGATTCACATAGAATTCATCTAAAGCAGATATACAAACAAATTTAGACAAACAAATCTGGAAAACAATTTCCCAAAAAAAAAAATGAAAATACAAAAGTAAGAAAGCAAAATGTGTTACGCAATGAGAACCATGAAATTGGTACTATATTACTATAGTAAACATATATAGTCACAAAAGTCATTGCGTATCATTAGCCTGTCTTAGATTCAGGGGCGGCGCCAGGGTATTTTGATAGGAGGGGCAAGACGACCTAAAGATGGCGTCATATTTTTTTCTCCATTAAATAACAGGGGTAATATGGAGTTATATGTTTAAGACCTCTCTTTTTAATACTCCTCTTTCTTCTTTCTTCCCTTTTCTTCCCTTTTCTTCCTCCTTTTCTTCTTTAGTCTTCTTTTTTTTTTCACTACTTGAAAAATCATAGGGGGGCGGTCGCCCCCTCTGCTGCCCCCCCCCCTGTAGCGCCGCCCCTGCTTAGATTATAAGAAATACATCCCTAAACATCTGAAGAAAAATGATCATGGTTACGTGTTAAAAAGAGCAACATTTAATCATGTTTATGTTGATTAAACTTGACTTTTCAATTAATTTTTCATTCGTACAACGGAACGAATGATAACTCATCATCATAATTATAGAAACGAAGTTTCAAAGAAATCGTATGAGGTAGTGCTTCCTCATAACTAGTCTCGCTTCCCATATAAGCTTTTGCATTAAGCTTTCAACCATCTATTTTAAAAACGTGAAATAACCATAGAAACGAAGTTTCAAAGAAATCGCATGAGGCAGTACTTCCTCATAATGAGTCTCGCTTCACATATAAGCTTTTGCATTAATCTTGTAACCATCTATTAAAACGTGAAATAATTCATTTAAATGGAATTAACATGTGGAAATTTAAAATGGATTCTTGGTGCTATTCTACACAGCCTGATAGCGTTATGTAAACGGTGCGGTGTGAAGACAAGGGGGTGCCAACAAAAATATCTACCTCCGCGAAATGACGTCATCCTGTAACTATGGTAACGCAGGTAGGCGTACGTGGGTAGAAAACTGAACAGTCGTGCTGGGTCTTGGGAGAAAATGTTGTATTGTTACGTTCGAGAATATTATGTAAATACACTCAGTCGGAAGGTTATCTAATAATCGTGCCAGTGGTTTTATTTTTTTAAGGATCAGGTTATGATAATTCTGTTATTCTTATATATATATATATATATATTTATGTTGCCAGCTTTATAACAATTCTGTTCTGTTGTCTTTAGTTTTGTTTTGGCGAGTAATATCTTTTCAATTTCACTTACTCCTGTTGATTTATGTTGCCATCTTTATGATAATTCTGTTCTGTTGTCTCTAGTTTTGTTAAGTTGCTTATCATTATTATTACTTGTTTCATTCTGTTTGATTTAGCAAATAAACTTGAGGAAGGCCAGGAGCCGAAAGCTTGTAAATACACCGAGTGACCTGCTTCATTCTGTTCCATCATTCTCTGTTCACATATCTATATCACATTATATAAATATTATATATATATATATATAATATCATATAAATTTATATTATATATTATATATTATATTATATAATATTATATATATATATATATAATATATATATATATATATATATATATATATATATTTATTCATATATGTATGTATAATATAAAGCAAATCTTTTTTTTGTTTGTTTTTTTTTTGTTAAAGGCACTATCTAAATTTTGAAAATGTGTGTTGACGATTCTGTCCAAGGGTTATTGAAAGCAAGAATATAATAAACATTAGTGAACTTCGAACTTTGAAATCAATCTTCTATAGTTTTAATGATAATATGATTTTAGGGTTATTGCAAACAACAACTTCTTTTTTATCATAATATATTTTTATCAAAATTTTCGAGAGGTATTCTTCCTCACATTCTCATAAAAAATAGCAAACGGTCCATATATCTTAAAACGTTGAAAATGATAGCATTATAATAATGAAGTCTTTTCTCCGCAAATTCCTTAATTTTGTCATTCAAAGTTTCATTTATTCCGATTTAAATATTGTTGATAAAGCATGCAATTAGTTGTTTGAATTCACTATCTAGCATTTGAATTTAAATTACCTCACTTAAATTCACATTTGGGTTGGTCAGACTCTCTAATCTTATTTTCCACTCAAATAAATGCGTGATGCATAATGTTCTCCAATTAATTCATTCTATACTCTCTAATGAAAGTATGTTGTTACAATGAAATGGAGAGAGTTGGCAGAATAAATCACTTCTTAAGTTTATTATAACTAATCAGCACAGATTTAAGGAAAAAAAATCATGTTTGTAATGAAACTGAAATATGCATGGTTTGAATTTTAAAAGCAATTTGTGAAATCATACAAGATAATAATCTCGGCAGGTGGAGATAGATTTCAATGCTGCAACTTTATAGTCATTAACCAGGGCTTTGCTTCATAAAAACAATAAATTGTTCCTATCTTTTCAACCGTTAATTTGATCATTGTATGTTCCTGTAGTATCAACTAAAAAAAAAATCAATCTAAATTGTGTTTTCGACAGTACACAACTATATGCAGTATTTTTTGAAAAGTGCTGTGGCACGATTATGAATAAGAGCTCTATATAATATTGTATTGTATTGTATATGTATATTTTATTGCATGACAAATTTGCCCGCAGCCAATAAAGTGCAATGATTACAGTAATCCATTATTGATATCCATTATTGTTACGTGTAACCATGAGGCTTCATGGTGTAACGTGTAACATTATTATAAACTGACAAGTTTACTAAGTAACATTATTTCAAACTGACAAACTGAGTTTTATGGAACAGGGCCCGTAAATGCCAAAGGTAATGACCACAAACACGATTCCAGAATCTGATGATGATTCCTGTGGCAAATTTTCTGGAAAAAAAATACATTTTAAAGGCAATGCACTAGTAAGACATAGAAATTATTACATTTCCGTCAAAAAATATGTGATCTGCATAATGCAAAAGAAAGTAATATGCCTTTAAAATGCTTCAGACTTTGCTTAGGCAGTATTTCCAGATTTTGACCGATGTAAGGGTCATTTTACATGATGGAGATTGTCACTTTTTAATCATCACTTTATTGAACATCAAAGGAACATAATGTGTAATCATTATAGTTTCAAAGATGGAAAAGATTTACGCCCATCAGGTTATTCAGTAATTAATCAATTTTTATCATAACAATTTTTTTAAAAATCTTTTACTAAAACCTGAACCTTACCATTCAATGTATTCTTGATGATGTAAACAAGAAAAAATGTTGTTTTTTCTTTTAAAACTCAGCTGCACCCTCAAACATTATTATTCATTGGAATTTTTCTTGATATATTATTCCTTCTAGATTGTTGATCTGGGCCCTCTTGCATTAAAAAAAGTTGCGTTTAAACGCAAGGCAAAAATTAAACGCAACTTGATTAATTTTTTAGCCAATCAGGATCTCGTATTTGGGACTTGCTTTTAATTTTTTTTTTAGTTGCGATTTAATGCAACTTTTATGCAAGAGGGCCCAGATAAACCTGTATTTCTGGTATATTTCGCACTTTGATTATTTCAATACACTGAAAAGCATTGTAAATCTATATTGATTTAATTTTATCAATTTTCCTTGTGTTTCACGACTCATACAAAAGAAAAATCAATTTTGAAGAAATTATTGTGCAAGTGTTTATCTCAGTGATGAAACAAACCATTGTATTGTATCAAATATACCCTATTCTCTTATATAAAATTTCTCAAGTTGATTATAAATGTACAAAAAAGACGATTTTTTAACCAATTTGTTGAAAGGTATTTAGGAACACTTTGTAATACCATTTATTATACGTTTCCTTTCAATATGATTGATTTTTTTCAGGCTGAGATTTTCTCTTTTATCTTAATAAACAGAAAAGCACAACCGAATTTGATTATAAATATACACAAAAGACGATTTTTAACCATTTTCTTGGAAGGTATTTAAGAACACTTTGTAATACCAATCATTATACGTTTCCTTTCGATACGATTGTTGTTGTTTTTTCAGGCTGAGATTTTCTCTTTTCTCTTTTACCTTGATAAACAGAAAAGCACAACAGAGATATTCGTATATAAAAGATGGACGCTAACACATACCATTTGACCAGTTTGACAACGAGACCGGGGCTCTTCCTCCCTTGCTCCCTCCCTCATTT
Source organism: Heliocidaris tuberculata (assembly GCA_025618425.1). Lineage (NCBI taxonomy): Eukaryota > Metazoa > Echinodermata > Echinoidea > Camarodonta > Echinometridae > Heliocidaris > Heliocidaris tuberculata. Next base: position 23,287,361 of record CM046849.1, read on the forward strand.
GCTGGTATCATACCCCCAATTAGGACAAATCAAGATACAAGAAAATTAGATAAAAGAGGAAAAGACATTATTGATACATGCTTAGATTGTGATATGATTATTCTTAATGGTAGAAAATTAGGAGACTTGTCGGGGAAATTTACTTGTTATGAAGTGAATGGTCATATCCCAAGTGTTATAGATTACGCGATAGTTGACGCTGATATATTTGATGATGTGACATACTTTCAGGTAAAAGATCTTTCTGTATTTTCGGATCACTGTCCGATTGAATTAAGCATTAGTGCACACTATACATCTAATAAAGTATCTGAGGACACAACTGAATTCCAATTGTCACCACATCCCCGCATATATAAGTGGAATTCGTCTATAAGCGATGAGCTTTTTAGAAATGCTCTCATTAGCTCAAGAGATCAGTTAACGCAACTAACAAGTAATATTTATGAAGAAAACAGTACGGGTATAGACTGCGCTGTAAAAGACATTACATCTTATCTTCTAGTTAATGCAGATAAAGCTATGATATCGTCTATACACTTCAGAAAAAGAAAGGGGAAAAACAGGAAGAAAGTTAAAAATGCGATTCACGATAAAAGCAGTTTCACACTTAGCAAAAAAGTGAAGAGACTTTGCAAAGAGGTTTGTAGAAATCCTTTTGATAAGCAACTTAGGTCGGAATACTATTTATCGAAAAAAGCACTTAAAAAGATACTAAAAGAAAATATTAACAAGAAAAGAAATGAAATTATTGATAAACTAGAGAGAATGTATGAAAATAACTCTAAAGAATATTGGAACCTAATCCAAGATTTAGAAGACCTCACCACAAAAAAAGGCCAAGATACAGATAAGATACCTGAAAAAAAGTGGTACGACTATTTTCATAAATTAATGAATAAAGAAAAGATTCTAAATGACGAACAGAAGCGAATTGAACGATCCTTAAACGATGGTACGTTCCAGAAAGCTTTCACAGAGCTAGATTTTCATATAACAGCTGAGGAAGTTATAAGCTGTATCAGAAAATTGAAACGTAATAAATCACCTGGTAATGACTCTATACTAAATGAAATGTTGAAAGTGGGGCAATACTTTTTCTCCCCTTTGCTTGCAAAACTGTATAACCTCATTCTTACAATTGGATACTTTCCCGATAGTTGGTCAGTTGGACTGATTAAACCCTTATTGAAAAAAGGTCCAGCAAACGACCCTTCGAATTACAGAGGGATTTGCTTATCTAGTCATTTGGGCAAATTATTTTGTTCAGTTCTAAATCAACGTTTGGTAAAATGTATAGAAGCTAAACAGATGTATAAACCAAACCAAATTGCATTTAGGAGTGGTTTTAGGACATCGGATCACATTTTCGTTTTAAAAACGATTGTAGATAAATACATTGTACATAACCAAAATGGTAGCAAGAACGGGCTATATATTTGTTTTGTCGATCTTAAAAAAGCTTTTGATAGTGTATGGAGAGAAGGTCTTTTGTATAAATTATTAGAACTGGGTATCGGGAATAAATTTTACAGTGTTATAAAGAATATGTATTCAAAATGCAATCTATGTGTAAAATTAAATGAGGGGTTGACTCCAACTTTCCGTACAAATATTGGAGTTAAACAAGGTTGTGTAATCAGTCCTACTCTCTTTAATATATTCCTGAATGATATCCCCGATATTTTTGATCGAGAGAAAAGCAGTCCCGTAGAGTTGAATGAAAGAATCCTTAATTGCATTATGTATGCAGACGATATTGTTCTTTTTTCAACTGCCAAAAAAGGAATGGAACATTGTTTGGACCAATTGAATGAGTACTGCAAGAAATGGAAGCTGGAAATTAATCATTCTAAAACCAAAATTATGGTGTGTAATAATAATTCAAGGAATTTAATAAAAGAAAACTTTTGGATGAATGGGCATATTCTTGAGAATGTAAAAGAATTCAAATATCTCGGGATTGTAGTATGCAGTAATGGCTTGTTTAAGCAAGCTACAAAACATTTAGCCGATAAAGGAAGAAAAGCCCTTTTTAAATTATACAAATCGTTTGGCAAATATACTCCTAACATTAAAATTTCTACACGCTGCTTTGATAGTATGATCAAACCTATTTTATTATACGGATCGGAAATATGGGGTAGTACACTGGTCTGCAGCAAGCTCTTCTCAGAACAAGCAAACAAAACAAAACTATATTTCAAACCGAATTTCGAAAAAATCCATCTTCAATGGTGTAAACATATGCTTGGTATGAATCGTAAAAGTAGTAATATCGGCGTTATTGCTGAACTTGGAAGATATCCTCTTATTATTGAGGTTTTAATTAACACTCTTAAGTACTGGATAAGAATGCGTAATATTGATCAAGATACTATATTGTATGATAGTTATATTGAAAACAAACAACTCTATGAAATCAAGGAGCATTGCTGGTTAAGAAACATAAAAAAGATTTTAGATACCGTAGACATCTGTAATGATATAGAAATGTGTGAACCAGATGATGTACAAATGACGCAAAACGACTTCGTCTCCCACTGTGAGGGTAAGCTACAAGATATATTTGATAACCAAATAAAACTTGATCTTTTCCATGATAAAAACAATGGAGAGGGTAACAAATTGCGGACATATCGATTATTCAAAACTTCCATCAACGAAGAAAAATATCTAAAAATTCTTACTGATAGAAACATAAGACAAAACATCTGCAAACTTCGCATAAGCTCACATAACCTACCAATTGAAAAAGGAAGATATCATCGCCCTCACAAAATACCAGCGAATATACGTTTTTGTGAAGAATGTAGTATGCAAACAGTAGGAGACGAATTCCATTATGTCATGCAATGTGATAAATTTAGAATAAGAAGAGAAATGTTTTTTGATAATCTTAAAGCACTCAATGATAACTTTGAAAACATAAACAGTTTGGAGAGATTCATATTTATAATGTCACTAAAAGAAGACGATCTCATAAAAGAATTTGCCAATTTTTTGCGATATACTATTGATCAACGTGGTAACCTTTAAATTGTTTATTATTAGACATATCTATATATAGTATAAGTATATGTATATAATTCTTTTAATGGCTCTTTTTCTCATCACCTTACACTACTTGTACATAATCTGATAATTTATATTTCATGAAAGAGCATGTCTAGTTGATCAATTATGAGTATTTTTGTTTGTTTGTTTGTTTGTTTGTTTTGAATGCTATACTCACGATATATTGTTCTGTTTTTGTCATGACTAAGTTACTCCTATTATTATTATTATTATTATTATTATTGTTCTTACTATTAATGTTATATTCGAGCAAAATATTGATGGATATGTCAATGAAGTTCAATGAATAAATACATACATACATACATACTGAAATGGGATTGTGCTGTCACTATTTGATAATAATTTAAAAGGGATGTTATATAAACCACATAACCACAAACCGCGAGTAGACCTTCCTACACCACATGTTTAACATGTTTAATGCTCATGAGAGGAAAAACAAAACAAATCTCATCCTAGAAAAATCAACAAGTCTATACAGACATCAAAGTGGTAAGTCCACCCTTGTATTTAGTTGATTAGTTGACGAGGGAAGGCCTTGGAGTGGTTCAGGAATTATCTCACTGACAGAAAACAATTCTTTAGTATAAATGGTCAAGATTCTTACCAACTATCAATATCTTGTGGTGTTCTTCAAGGTTCCTTATTAGGTCCCTTGTTATTTATTATATACATAAATGCCTTCCAAAATTCGTCTGAAATTCTGTCATTTATTCTCTTCGCAGATGACTCTATAATAGTTTCTTTTAACATCGCAACCCCCAAATTCTCCTTCAAATTGTAAATGATGAACTGAAACTGGTCCACTCCTGGATAAATGCTAACAAACTATCTTTGAATGTTAAAGACAAAATCATTATATGTTATTCAGTAATTCTATGAAATCCCTACCAGGGAACATATCAATTGAAAATACAAATCTAAGCCAAGTGGATTCCACAAAATTTCTTGGTATCTATATTGACAGGGACTTATCATAGAAGATACATATCAATTATTTATGTAAATTATTGTCCAGAAATACAGGCATCTTAAATAAACTCAAACATGATACAGTCAGATCACGGGTTTTAGAATAAAACGACAATTTTCTCCAAAAGGTTCCTTATACTTTGCATGCTCACTAGGGCTATAATACAAATAAACACTATACTCTATAAAACTTTTAATTAATTGATTTTTTAAACATGATAGTAATTGGGGGGAATTTGCCACAAGCCTATAACGTTTTTATGTAATCAAATCCTCACGATACATTATTTGATATACTACCCTTACAGGGGAAGTCCAGTCCAAAAGTTACTTGGTTTTAATTGAACCAGAAAAATCAGACCTATAGTTAGAGGAAACTCGAACAACCAATAAGAAAGTTATTGATATTTAAGATCAACTGGGGGGAAATATGAAAATCACTTTATAGACAAATTGGCAACTAAGTCATGAGTTTATGATGTCAATGGCTCACAATTCACCAATTATTTTGTTTATATCGATAATACAAATTCTCAGAAAGTTGTTTAAGAATATGATTTTCAAATAACGTGAACCACGTTATATCTATAGTAATATGTTTTTGCATTTATAAACATTTATAAAATATTTCACGAACCCCAAAATATTGACATTGTTTTCAAAATATCATTTTCATAATCACTCATTTTTTAATGTATAATATATTAAAAAATCATGATTTCATGATTTTTTTACAAAAAATGTATTTACTCTGTATTAGTGTTTGCATGAAAAACGTAATACCTGCAAGTTGGTTCAAGTCATGATAAAATCATATTCTTCGACAAAAATTTAAAATTGGTATTATGAATATGAACAAAATAATGGTGAGTTGTAAGCCAACGATGATACAAACTCATGACTGAGTTGCCCATTCGTCTATTGATTTTCATTGTTTTCCATATTTTTTTTCATTAAGAAATTCATAACTTTCTTATTATAGTTGTTCGATTTTCCTAAAACTTTTTTTTTTCATCTGTAGGTCTGATGTTTCTGCTTCAATTAAAACCAAGTAATTTTTAGACTGGACTTCTCCTTTAATTGCAGTTACAAAGCACTGTGCACAATTTTCTCCACAATGAACTGAAACAATGTTAAATTCTACTCTAAAAAGACAAATTTAGCCAATAAAAACACATAACAAACGATGTTCTCTATTTACAAATGTCTCAAGAGAAAACTTTTATGCTTTTACAAGGTTTTCTGTATTTTATTCTCTTCGCCATATCTGTCAAAATGATTATGATGAAGAATCTGGAGGTCAGAATTATAGATTTGAATTCTCCTCTAAAATCTTATTATTTAGGGCTCGCACAGTCTATATGGGTCCTTCAGAAGTGATACCTTTTTTCATAGCACGACTCTCAAACATGATTTCTGTAATTCTTTTTATAATGATTAAAAAAAAAAACTTTTGTGCATGACTTTTCAATGACTGCGAAGGGCCTACAATACAATTCACCAATATATTGGTGTTTTCAGTACGAAGCATTATTGTTGAAATAAAATGATAAAGCCTGTATTGTAACACTGGAATCCACATTTCTTTTGTGTATTTAGAGAATGAATAAATGCAAACATGCACAGTAATTTGTATCGCATGCAGCAGCATGCATGCAGTATATACATCGGGGGCGAGCAACGCGGACTTCTCGTTTCCACCCCGCCACTTGCCCGTGCCTCTCCCACGAGCACACCGCTGAATAGCGCAGCAAGACGGCTAGGCAGCATCATACTTCTCTGTATCCCGCCCGCTTTATTCCTAGGGTTCCGCCCCTTTGCTCCGTTACACAAAGGGGAACTCATGTGGCCCCTCGTCGTTCCGCTCCGTACGAACGACAACGGGAACGACAAGCTATAATGAGCTCTTCGATTTTCTTTTTACGTGATATGAATATTAAATGATTTCAGGGACGCGCTATTCCAAGCCATTCCACCTCGCCGCTCATATTCCACAGACACCGCCAGAATTTTAGGCTTTTGATTCAGACCGTAGTTGGACTTCTCTCCCCTATATAACATCAATGTTTGAAAGGACACACTTGTGTTGGCAGAACGAAAGCAACCATAATGTTTCACAGGGACGAAACGCCCTAAGTGTCATGAAAACGAAAAGAAAAGAAAAAATAAATAAACAGCTGCTATATAGAGGTAGGGGGTAAAAAGAAAAGAAAAGAAAAGAAGCCTGTTTCAAGGCAAAAAAAAAAAAAAAAACTCAATGCCCTTACCTTTTCGGGGAGAGAGGAGAAAGAAAAAAGTGTCGGGGTTTTTTTCTCCTTCCTCCCCCCTCCCAGAACTAAGAATGAGATAGCTAGGATTAGAATGGCGGGATTCCGGAACCACGTTCCTAGGATACACTTAGAATGTTGTATGTTCCCTCCCCAGCTTTCTGACAATTTTAGATCCGCCCCTGCAAACCCAACTGTTCGGAACATGATATTTCCATTTACTATATATGAAAAGAGGGGGTGGCTCGGGACATGTCCCCTCCGAAATTTTCAAGGGCATGACAGTCTCCCCAAAGGTTCAGTTTTAAAGGGTGCGAAAATACACCGTTTATATAGGCCTTGGAGAGCTCTAGAATGGATTGAATTTTTCTTAATTCTCTGTAGTTTTTGCAAGTCAAGCATTAAAACATCAAAATTATGATGAAATGACATCAACAGACAACTTAATGGAGAACACAAAGCAGCAAAGTTTCATTATTCCAAAATGTAATATTCATGCTTGGTTGCTCACTCGATAAGAAATGATTGTAAATGTAGTTACTATTGTAAAACTCTGAAATTATGTTGAAGATCTAGCAAATCGTAGATATGATTTCACTCCATGCATATCTTACTTGTTAGATTGTTATTATTATTATTATTATTATTATTATTATTATTATTATTATTATTATTATTATTATTATTATTATCATTATTATTATTATTATTATTATTATCATTATTATTATTATTATTATTATTATTATTATTATTATTATTATTATTATTATTATTATCATTATTATTATTATTATTATTTTGCAAATGCAAAATAGTTATGATGCAAATTTCAATAGGGCCTACGGAGCTGGAACTGGGGAACGGGGAACGGGGAACGGGGAACGGGGAACGCCTCTCATGGAAAAATGTTCGAGTGGATCATTATTTTCTCCCAAAATATTAAAAAACAAACAAACAAAAAATCCAGGAATAAAATAACCATGATAAATCAAATTGCGCTCGTCAATGCGCTCGGTCAATGCGCTTCCTCTCAAAAAAACAAAAACGCCAACAAAAAGCCCACCCCTCCCCCCCCCCCAAAAAAAAAAATAATAAACACACCAAAACGCAGTATTATATGAAGGGGTGTTGCTTGAATACAAACTTGTTTTGTTTTTTGTTTGTTTGTTTTTTTGTTCTTTTTCGTTTCGTTTTTTTTTTTTTTTTTATTATTATATTTTTTTTTTGGGGGGGGGGGGTTGTTTGTCTTGGTTTGTTTTGTTTTGTGTTGTTTTTGGTCCTCTTTCCAGCAACAGCAAAATTTTCCTATTCAGGGATATCATCTGCCTCATAGTCCCATTCCCTTTCGGTCACTACACCCCCACCGCCGGCCCCCCCCCCCCACCCCCCTTCCTCCTGCTGCAAAGCAAGAGATTGCATCTCTTTAGCTTCTCCTCACCGAACTGCTGTTCATGTATTAACAAATAACGTCATAACGTCTCAATGTCAAGACTAGGCTTATGATCAAACGTGGCATTAAAGTCCCAAGAGACGTGTAGTTGCCCTCGGGCTAGATTGCACCCCTGACCCTGCGCAACGAAGGGTCACGTGACTCTACTAATAGTAGTACTATTGTTGGCTATGTGAAGGCTGTGATAGGATGGAAAAGGTGAAGAAAAAAGGTTGGCAGTGCTGAACGGCAACACTCCTGTCACGGTATACAATGCGTGTGTTTTTTTCTCTCTCTCCCTCTCTCTCTTTCCTTTTTTCTTTATTTTTTTTTTTTTAATGTTCAAAGACCTAATCATCATTTCAACAGGCGACCATAACAAGAATAATTTTTTATTTGATTGATTTCAGGGAAGGACAAAGTGAAAGTTGGTCAATGTTATTATACGATTTAATGTTTTCGTTAGGGATTCTATTCCTCCACTATATTTTGTTTGCTTGCTTGTTTTTTGGTTCGTTTTTGTTTCAAATCTATCTTTTTCCTATTTTTTCTCTCTAACCGTTTATATTTTTTGTAAGAATTTAATTAGTGAATTACATAATTCCACATATGTATCGTTATGTATCGCTGCGTTGGTGGTTGAGAACATCGATTTCCTTAATTTTAGCTTTAAGACGGGGGGGGGGGTCGAACACAATTCCTTTAATTTAAAGTTCATTCTGAACCCCTGCATTTTCAAGAAATTACATGTTTAGAGTTGGATTTTCGGGATCATCATCGAAATTTCATGTGATTCGGCTGCATTCAATCAATTTTGAATACCTCATGGATGAAAAATTTTCTGAACTTAAGTTTTTTTTTTCTGAATGAAGTTCATTTCTATGGCCTTTAAACAGAAATTTTTCAAGGATTACAAGTTAAAAATCTATTTTGCGTAAGGCATAATAAATTTTTCGATTATACAAATCACAACGTGAATAAAAAGTCCAGTCAATATAAATAATTTTAGGGGGTAAAGCGCCACCAAATTTCATTTCAGTGTCATCAGTATGAAACCTTTAAAAGATTGTTTAAAAAAAAATTAAAACTGAACAATATCCAAATGATCCATTCCAACATTTAAAAAAAATGCTCTCATATAGTTATATATGTGCCTGATGGAAACATTTTTTTTTCCAGGATAAGTGAACACAATACAACCAAGTGTCTTCACTCTCGTCAAACTACTAGTAGTTAAAGCTCAGTGTTCTGTAATCTAGTATGCATGTTATGCCCTTCGTTTTCAAATAAATTATGTATTACTTTGCTTAATTTGTTACAAAACTGATATAGCGTGCATAATATGTAATTCAGTTTATATTTTAATAATGTAGTTCCGATATCTTTTTTTTTTCCCCGTATCGTTCTTCAACCAATGTTTTCATTTTGCTTGTATCTTGTATCGACTCCAGGGGCCCGTTGCACAAAACTTGCGTTTAATCGCAACTCCTAAAAATCAAACGCAAGTCCTTAATGCGCCCTTCTGATTGGCTGAAAATAAAGTTGCGTTTGATTTTCCTGATTTGCGTTTAAACGCAAGTTTTGTGCAACGGGCCCCAGATCAGTATAGAATTTAATGTGAAAACTCTGTATTAACTAGTACTTGTGCAATACCCTATACGATAACACGATTGCATACATTTCCTCATTTTATGTTTTTTATTTCCATTCAATGCGAAAATGAACTAATATCTAGGATTTGTGCAATACAGTACTTTAACTTACGTACGTGCTTTCTTCAGTTTATTTATTTCATTGAGATATTTATTCATTTTTTTCAATTCAAATTAACATTCATTTTCTTCCATTAATTTCGTCAAAAATCATCATCTGTTCAAATAGTACAATTTACATATATATCAAGTGGCATGGATATAATGAAGAACATGGAATATAAAGAAAGAAGGTGCGATCTCACTAAACAGACGCTTGTAGCGGGTACGCCTGAATACACAGTACACAAATACAATATGAATTTTACAAGAAAGAAAGAAAGGAACAGACGATTAAAGAGAGGGAGAGAAGAGGAGAGGAAAGTAGAGAAAAAGAAGAGGAGAGAAGAGTATAGAGAGAAAGAAAGAATAATCAAGTAAGGCATTGGAAAGTTGAGTCCCAACCAGCAGGTAATAATGTGGATAAGAATGTATATATATAAGAAGTATATAGTTTTTGAGAAAAAAAAAAGGCAAAAGAAAAAAAAAATCACTTTTATCTTTACTGGCAATCGGTCAAATATCTAGAGTTATTTTAACAATCATATATAACGAATGCATAGTTTTAGGTCTCATCTCAATTTAATTGAATATTGCACACATTTTCTCAAATAACTTTCTTGAAATAAATGTTTCAATAGAATTTGATATTTTACACTTTACAGTATATCCAGGGAGGTGGACCTGCCTGGTATATCTATCAGTTTTACCTTTTATTTAGATATTTTTTATGATTATGAACGTTCCCTTTCACAACTGATATTTTTTACATTGCTTTCAAAATGCCTCAATAGGACTATACCTATAACAAGAGATCAGAAAAAAATACCTTGTTTATTCCTTTTGCATCCTGACACAAACTTTATCATTATCATTCTATATGAATAAAAATTGAAGTGTGTATACATTTAAAATAACTTGAATCCTTTATCATGTTTATTAATATTTCTGTTTCTGATGTCCATTTTATAGTGTAAACATTGCATTATTAGTATTTGGACTACTGCATTGTATATTTTATATCAATAAACTGAAATTGAATTAAATTGAATTGAATCGACAAGTCTGTAGATTGAACTTTTACATTCATTCAATTCTGCATAATGTTATTTGAATATTTTGAATTCAACTTAGCATCTGAAAGAGCGATGCCTGTTTTGAAAACTATATTTTCAATTTCAATAAATAGGATGGACATATTTTGAGGGTAGTAAATTATTTGTATATTAAAAGCTTCCGTTTTCAGTTGATGGAAATCCGTATCTTTGTTTGCTAGATTTTTGCCTATTTTGACAAAGTAATCATTAAGAACATTAGCATTGTCTCTGGAAGATGTACATTCTTTTGGTATACCATAAAGTTAAAAAACTGATCTTTTCAATCGTCAATTTTCGATAATAATCACTTTGCATTATTATACAAATTATTTATTAAAACGCTTAAACTTATAAATACTGAGTACCCGGTAGGAATATTGAATACAGTAACAGTGATCAGGATGGACACATCGCACATTATTATGAATGTAATTTGTATAATAATGCAAAGTGATTATTATCGAAAACTGACGATGGAAAAGATGAGTTTTTAACTTAATGGTATACCAAAAGAATGTACATCTTCCAAAGGCATTGCTAATGTTCTTAATGATTCCTCTGTCAATATAGGCAAAAATCTCGCAAACAAATGTGATTAAAATGTCAATTACACAAATTATTTGGATATACGTTGATCTAAATCTTTCTTTCACTCACCAGTCATAAGTATACAGAAGAAAGAGATGTAATTGGGAACTTGGATCAATCAAAGGCATGTGGTTACACAGAATAAAAAAAAATCTACTGGTAAAATTTTAACACAAAACGTGTAGCCAACACAAATCTGCTCATTTTTACCCCGTTGCCTGGTTATTTCAAGGGCATCTTCTCTAATCAGATTACCAAAGTTCTGGTGAACTATACGATTATACAGGAAAATAATTTACACGGAAAATTTATAACCAGGTGTTTTCTCTGTGTGTGATAACTTACCCGCTAAACTACTATAGTTAATGTTGTAAATATCAGTGAACCACTATCTTATATTTTTAATTTATCATTTTCAACTGGTATATTTCCAAACAAACTTAAAAATAGCACGAGTGATTCCTAAAAAAGGATCGAAAACTTTACCTGGACCCATCTCAATTATAAAGTGTTTGAAAAGGGAGTTAATATTAGCTAGATGAAGTTTCTGAGTAGAAACAAGATTCTTGGTGAACATCAATATGGTTTTCAGACATGGATATAGCACCAAAATTTCATTAATAAAATTGTTAAATCAATTAACACAGTTCACTGATGAGGGAAGAGTCACTGTCGGATTTTTTAAATTTTTTTTTAATAGATTTTGCAAAAGCCTTTGACACAACTGATCACACCGTACTTCAAAATAAATATAGGCCATTATGGAATACGAGGATTATCATTAGACTGGTTTGACTATTACCTAGAGAACAGGGCGGTGTTTCATAAAGCTGTTCGTAAAGTTACGCATGACTTTACGAACAACTTGAATATGAAGTGCCAGATAGGATGCCCAAAGTTTCTCCTGATATTTTAACAAAGTGTGACCGTATTTCCAATAACCTCAACCAAATTATGGCAAAAAAATACTTTGCATTAAAAATGTTTGTTATAATAAGAATGTTAATATACATCTGCACAGTTCAACTTTAGTTGATGCAGTTAGAAATTATTGAGCATCCCATCTGGCTTGTTATATATATGTCATTCGTAAAGTCATGCGTGACTTTACGAACAGCTTTATGAAACACCCCCAGGACTGGTATCAATTTGTTTCGTATGATGGTATTGAATATGAAACAAAGAACTAATATGTGAGGTACCTCAGGGATCGGCTTTAGGACCAACATTTTTCCTTCATTACCGAATTCTTCTTCATACTTCAAATTTCGTTTATTTAATGACGATTCAAAGCTTGTATTTCGCACATTTAATATAATACACCTAGGAAAAGTGAATCAAGACCTGCGTGAATTTTTCACTTGATTTAACAGTTTGGAACTTAGTTGATATACAATGTCATTTATTGGTTAAGTTATCGAATTGCACTGAATTGGGAAAAACATATAAACGGTGTATGTATAATGTTATAAATAAGAAGAAGGGAATTCTCTGTAGAATAAGACATTTGTATTTTAAAAGAAAGTATACTAGTTATGTTATACAATACCTTCATAATACCTCAAGTCGCATATGGATTGGAAGTCTGGAGAGCTGTAGACAAGACATTCGTAAATCGAATTACACGTATGATATCTCTTTCCAATTTTATAATAACCATATTCAGCTCCACTGTTTTATGAGTTAGATATAGTTCAAATGATATCGTCTTACGGTTACAACTTTTATGCATGATTTATTAAGTAACAAACTCCCTCATTGTTATAAAGATTATTTCACATTAATTTGTAAGACATCCTTATGAGACAAGACGTAATGAAAAGTCATTATGCAAATTTTTGAGAAAAAAAAAAGAACAAACACTGGAAAACAGTCTGAGTCATATTCAGGTAAATGTATTATGGACTGCTCTGTCTAATAATATTAGAAAATGTTCATCACGAAAAAGCTTCAGACAACCATTTTTAATAGACCTTCTTGAAGAATGTAATAACATTTAACAACTGATGTTTATATTTTAAATTGTACGTAATGAAGAGAATCAATGTAACATGTCCCAATCAGATTGTGTAAATAGAACTAATGTACTAGTTTCCTGTCGTGTTTGCTTAAAACGAAAGAAAATTTTCAACGTTAGTACCAAATCAAATATACTAGTATATGATCCAATGATTAGCCTTATCAATGATTAATTTATTGGCATAAATTGTGATGTATTGAATTGGACCAACCTTGACGAGCTGTTATACTATTTGTTGGCTCCAGTAACCAATGAATATTATACTTAATGTCATGCTGAAATTCAACGTTTCTTGGGCATTTTGGTAATAAATGAATAATTATTACTGCCACGCTAAAATGAAAAATACATACATACTATTGTCAAACTTTTTTTTCAATAAGTTTCAATAAGATTATAAAACATATCTAATTAATTTTCTCTCTCATTCATTCCTATTGAGATATATCACTATTTATAGTGTATTTCTTTTTAATATTATTTCGCTGACTGTTTATAGATTACAACAGCATTTGCTTTCTAACTGCCCAGACCCCCCCCCCCCCCCATCCCACCACGCCACCGATGCAAGTTTGTTCATTATGAATATCATCAGTCAAACAATGTATTTCTATGTAAAGAATACATGTTAAATTTGGTATAACAAGGTCTATGTGCATCTTCTTTTTTTTTTTCTTTCTTTTTTTTTTCATTTCCAAGAAGAAGAAGACGACGGAGGAGAAAAGGAAACAGATAAAAAGAAAAAGAAAATGAAGAATAGAAAGAAGAAGAAGAAGAAGAAGAAGCAAGAGAAGAAGTAAAAAAACAATGAATAAGACAAAAACAAAATTGGAAAAATGTAAAAGGATGAAGAATGGGGAGGAGAAAAGGAAGTAGAATGCATGGATAGTTAAAAATTACGCTGTTCATTTCGCGCGATCAACGAGTCTTTGAGATAAAAGCTGATGTCGCCCTCTGCAGAAAATACTATAATTTATATCCAAAATGGCAGCTTCCATAGACCAAAACGCGGCAGACGATGTGTCTAATAAACATGAGGTTTTCCCCTCTTTTATCGAGAGATATTTTACTGCAAGGTATCAGATCAGTAAGTTGATCACAATTTGTTGTTATGCTTATTTGATGTATTGACTACTATTTACAATTATCCGTTAAACAAACGAACGCGATTAATGTACATAAGTCATAATGTATCTTGACAGTGTAGCCCCACCTATCCAAGTATGTGTGTTGCAGTGCTGATGAATGATGTTTGACTAGTATCACTCATAGGCCCTTGCCTATGTGGGACTGTGTCCAACATGCACTGTTGCAGCAGTCAAAAACAGACAACAAAATTGCTCTAAGCAAGATTGATTTTCTTAAATTTGCTAGATTGCCTGATTCAGGGACTCTTCAACTCTTACTGTGCCACAAATTTGGAGATTCAGAATTGAAAGTGAAATTTTAAATAATTATTTTCCTCTCATGTATGAATGATCTAGACTGGAAAAAGGCCTGCTGATACACACAAAAGCTATTGTATGAAGCCTATTCACCCGTAAAAGCTAGTCTGGAGTACAAGGTTATCTTCAGATAAGCTTGTACATGTATATTAAAGTGGACTAGTATTATTATTGAGTAGTAACACTTGTACAAGCTTATCTGAAGATAACCTTGTACTCCAGACTAGCTTTTGTGGGTGAATAGGCTTAGTGTGTATAAGCGGGGCTAAGTGTGAGTGGGGCTGTGGTCTGTTGATCATTCATACATGAGAGGAAAGTAATTATTTAAAATTTCACTTTCAACTCTGAAACCTAAAATTTGTAGCATAGGAAGAGTTGAAGACTCCCTGAATCAGGTAATCTAGCAAATTTAAGAAAATTAAATCTTGTTTAGAGCAATTTTGTTGTCTGTTTTTGACTACTGCAACAGTGAATGTTGGACACAGTTCCACATCACTCACACTTATGGTTCCACATAGGCAAGGGCCCATCACAGTCATGGGCATGGCAGGAGGCTTGCAGGTGTTGAGGCTTGAGGGTTCTTCCATTTGTATTTTTTTTCATTTGACTCTTCACTGTAATGATACTATGACAGTCTTACTAGTCCACTCATACATGTGATGTGACTAATCTAACATTACTACTATGCTCAGCTCAGGACAGCAAGGCTTGAGACAGTCTGGGTCTGGGGAAATAGACTCCAATCTAGTCCAATCCAATATGTGAGAGGGATAAAGATGCTGGTATATGAGAGTGCTGGCAGGTGCCCACCCCTAATTGATTTTTTTTTTTTAAATGAAAGAAAAAATGGGAGATAAAGAAAGGGATAAGGGGAAGGACTTGTCAAAACAGGTTGATCCTTGATAGTACCCTTTCCCATACCCCCTCCACCTAACTGTTCGCCTTGTTATTCACATTTCATCCACCGGGGTGCACCTGTGTTACCCTTACCCCCCCCCCCCCCCCCCCCCCCCCCTCCATGATGCCAGTGGCCCCAACTCAAAACTTATTTGTACAGCTTATTTAATATCATGTTATAACATGTTACATCTAGATGTTTTTGTATGTTCCCAAATTGGTAATGGTTTTGTGCTTAAAGTTAAAGTTAACATTTATTTTACTGTAGGCGTACTATTATTTACATTTTTGTAGTTGTTGATGTACAAATGCATAGTGAATTAGTGATACAATATTTTTCAAAATAAAATTCAAATATATCATTAAAATGATTCATCTTGGTGCCTGTTGTTTGTTTATCTGATATTTGAATATACATGTTTTTAGAGTTAGTGTATATCCTGACAAAATGATCTTGAATGTTAATTTGTAAAATGATATGAAATACATTCATAGGCATAGCCGGGGGCATGTTCATCTGCAAAGAAAAAAAGAAAGTTAAAAAACAAAACCACTGTCATCAACTCTGTGATTTTGTATGTTGAGCTTTGGAACATGTTTGAAGTTCATTTGTATTAGTATAAAAATGATGTTTTGATTATATAAGAGGTGATTGTTTCCAGTCGGCGATGTGCTACTTTTTTATCACTACAGTGCTTACGTTTCTTGTCAGCTATAACCATTTATTTCCTGAACGAAATGGTTTTACATGGATTTACATGGTTTTACGAAAGGTTTTTGATACTTCATATAATGATATACATGTACATGTACCATTCACTGTTTTGTTATAGAAATGTGTATCCTTCGATTTCTTTTTTTTTTCTTCCGAATTTAGATGGTTTGTTAAAATATGGTTTTGAAACACTTAAAGTATAGTTTTAGTAAGGCCCCAAAAACTAGTTGTACCAAGATGCTGTTAAGTTCCTTTTTCCTCTAATGTAATGTTCAACAAATGAGAAATGAAAGAAATTCTAACAACTTCAACGTGCACTATATACGTGTAAAATCTACGAGTGTTTTGTGCACGCCACAAACAGAGCGCTGAGATTGTTGTGCGGGGAGCCGTCGTACAGTGGGCCAGAATGAACTTAAACTGCGCCAAAATTCATATCTGATATCTGGCATCGCTCGTATTTGGGTTGTAGACGGCGCTTTCCGAGCCGCGACGACTCAAATCAGAAATATAGGTTTACAAAACTGTAAACATGGGTGTCGGAAATTGGCATTAACTTAAAAAGTTGCTCAAAATAGCAGCCAAATTTTGTATCAATGTAAAACTTAGACCTTGGAAACTTTGATTCTATGAATTTTAAATCGGAAATCTGCAGCGATGTTAAAATTTTCCTTTTATTAATATTAAAAAAAAATCTTACTTTTTTACGAGAAATTTTTAGCAAGTTTATCAGAAAATGGCTTTCGATTAGAAATCATTGATATTGTCAAATGGGCGTACTGGTGGGGTGCATTGGGGCTGCCGCACCCACCCCCCCCCAAAAAAAAAAAAAAAAAAAAAAAGAAAAAAGAAGTTCCACAACCAAAAGAAATGAAAATGAAAAGAAAAGAAAGAAGATGGAAAGAAAGAAAAGGAAGGGGGAAAAGTAAGAAAGAAAGATAAAAAGAAAGGGCATCCATTTTGCATGCCCCTGAAATTTTCTTAGTAGTATATCCCCTTCGATATACATTTTTGCATGCAAGATATATTTGTTTTATCACAATTTTCTAATAATAGGAGGGGAACTTTCCTTTCATACCCATACCCAAAATAACCTTTTACAATAGGCTCATACACTATCCTGAAATTTCTTTTAAACAAAGGGAAGTAAGTAATGAGTTAAGGCTACAGCACACTACCAAGGCTCCGAAATGCTCTAGAATGCAAACTTTTCCACATGGAGAACTTATCACTAGGTCGCTCCGCTCCCTTGTTTGTCGTTTAATACGTTTAAAATTTAACTTTAAAAAAAATCTATAAACAAGTATGATATAATCAGAGAGAAATTAAAAAGCCGCAAAAAATTAACTATGATTTAAGCTCCCTGTCCCCACAAGAGAGAGATAGAAAAAAGATAATTATTTGTGTGCATAAAGGTGCAAAGTTTCAAACGACAAAACGTGAAATTTTCGGGCTCCGTCGCTACGTGACCTCGCAAAATATAATATTTAATTAAGCCAGGGGCGTTGGATAAATGCAACATTTTCATCGTACAGCAAAATGCAAAGTCTTCTTATTTGTGGGAGAGGCGGGATGTACCCCCACCCTTCAAAAGATTTATATACGAGTATGTTGTATTGCGTTCCCGCGCTTTAGAAAATACTTCAATTCTTACTGGCTCAGCCCCCTCAATTTTTTTAGCTCATTACGCTACTGCTTAGGTATAACCATGAGCAACAACAGACGGATACCTTTTTTCCGAAATCTGAAAAGAAAATCACGCATTTAGCCAAGTAGGCAAAATGGCAGGTTTTAAGTAGTACAACTCTCAATATGTTTTGTACACAAAATATCATATTTTCTCCATTATCTCTAAAGATGCTGCTTGTCTTTTTGTGAACTCAATAAATGTTGTGTCAAATACATTTTCTCATGATATATCTTGAGCTAAGAAGGAGACGAGCTGCACCTTGAGAGATAATGGGGAAAATATGAAATTTTGTGTACAAAACATGGAGAGTTGTACTGCTAAACCTGTCACTTTGAAGCAACATTGCCAATTTGAGGATCGCCATAGAAAGTAAATTGAGACTTTTCAAACTTTCATAACTTTCTCATTTTGTAACCGATTTTGATGGAACTTTTTTGTAATTGCTTCTCTCTATCCTCTCTTTCCATTGGAATTGATTTTTTCCCAGGGTTTCATTCTCCTTTAAGGAAAAATTAAGACACTTAAAATACATTCCAAAGAGATAAATTGCTCAGTAATATTCACAAGGGTGTTTAGTTTTCAGTAGGACATGAAAAAAGTTTGAAAAATAACAACTACCAAATTCCTATTTTGGCGCACTTCGGTTTGGCCTTGGCCCATCGGGGTCGAAGGGTATAGCCGTGATCCAGTGTTCCTGTTAGAAATGTTCACACCAAAATCACCGAAATCACGGATGAAATTAATGATATCGCACATGTATATTAAATTGATACAAGGAGAACAACGTGAGACTATATTTAACACGTTTCATAACCAATTTTCTTTTCGTTACAGAAACTGTACATGAGCTGTAATCCATTGTTATTACTGTTTGTGCAAAATCTTTTGAATCAAGTACATTAGGTATTTTTTAAAAGGATTTTCCCTGACTTCAGGCTTTGACATCTCTCCTTGTGTGGCTCTTACAACCATTTTCTTCCGGAGCGGTTTCGGGAACATCAAGAAAACCGATAACAACAAAAACGGATTGAAATATCAAGAAAATGAAAATTTTAAGGTTTATTAATTTTTAGCATTTTCCCCATCCCCAGGTGTGTATAAAAAAATGAACATACTCAGAATGAGGTACACAAGGGGGGGGGGGGGAGGGGGAGTTAAACACATATCTTTCCAAACTTCTATAGTATCAAGCAATTTCAAATAGATTATGCGTAATATAACTTATTTGAAAATTCAGTTGGTCCTTTTATCACCCATAAGTTGAATACTAATATTATCTTTACCTCAAAGGGGCCCGGGCGGAATCCGCCTCCATGTTCGTGGAAAAAATCACGCACCTCGAGTCTTGCGCATCATTTTGTAACAAATTTTAAAAATTCAACCATCAGTTACCGCGCAGCGTCAAAAACATCGGCCGAGATCCCGGGGATAGAATCCGCCCCCTTACGGCTGCCCACAAAAATACCCCAGTTTAATTAGGGTTCGTTTCCATGGTTTCTGAGAATGGAAAGAATTAATTAAATCGTTTAGTTGTATCTTAAACTTTCTTACCTAAAACGCCTTTAGTCTGATGCAGCAAAAATAACGTCAAATGCGTTCGTGTTTATGTAAGTGTCTCAGTGTCAAAACAAGGAAACCCCTGGGGACTTATTCAATTTACAGCACACCGCTATTAATGAAAATGGCACCTGTGAATACGTTACAAAAATTGGACACGAATTACCGCTTGATGATAAATTCGCCCAGTCAGCGTATAAGAATCCGACACTTTTTTTATTAATCCTTGTAAAATCATTTTAGGTTTATATTTTAAATCAAATCTATTATCCCTCCGCTGTTTTGTTTGTTTGTTTGTTTGTTTGTTTTTTTTTTGTTTTTTTTACTGTTTTGCGTTATTCTTAGATTTTTAACGTATTTTGGTGATGTTATTTTCGGCTCTCTTTATTTTCCTTCACCTTCATTGTAATCCACCATGGCCCCTGTTATTTTTAACAAGATAAAAACTACTTTCGAAAAATAAACTCAAGGGAAATTTCAAAGGCCTATTGTACTGCCCATAGAAATAAGGTTCGGATTACGTAATACGCCATTGTAATGTTCGCACATTTCTAAAGGTGACAGACAGGGCTATTGAAATTGCCATGAGTTGATTTTTCGAAAATAGTTTTTATCGTGTTTTTTTGTTATTACAATATATCTCATTGCCACTCTTACCTTGAGGGTTTCCGAAAGTGACTGCCTTTGCCATTGACCTACATGCGTGCATGTGAATAGTGCAAAATGATAGGAATGCTCCGTGAGGAGAGGAGATGGTGCGCACGTACATGTATGTGCGGGCTTGAAATCCAGTGACCAGGGGGGT
Organism: Heliocidaris tuberculata; assembly: GCA_025618425.1. Taxonomy (NCBI): domain Eukaryota; kingdom Metazoa; phylum Echinodermata; class Echinoidea; order Camarodonta; family Echinometridae; genus Heliocidaris; species Heliocidaris tuberculata. Next base: position 23,307,678 of record CM046849.1, read on the forward strand.
GTTTCATAAAGCTGTTCGTAAAGTTACGCATGACTTTACGAACGACTTGAATATGAAGTGCCAGATAGGATGCCCCAAATTTTTCCTGATGTTTTAACAAAGTGTGACTGTATTTCCAGTAACCTCAATTAAATTTTGGCAAAAAATATACTTTGCATTGAAAATGTTTGTTATAATAAGAATTTTAATGTACATCTGCACAGTTCAACTTTAGTTGATGCAGTTAAAAATGATTGAGCATCCCATTTGGCTTGTCATATCTAAGTCGTTCGTAAAGTCATGCGTAACTTTGCGAACAGCTTTATGAAACACTCCCAGGAGTGAAAATACATGTAATAACATTTTTGAAGCGCATTGAAGTATTCAGGTAATGCACTATTTAAATGTGAAATATATGTTATTATTATTATCATCATCATCATCATCCATCGTTATTATCATTATCATTATATCATTATCATTATCATTATCATTATCATTATTATACATGTATTATTAATATAATCATCATTATATGGTAATTATCATAGTTATCATCATTATCATTATAATTATGTGCTTCACTTTGCGATCTTGTATAACTCTATTTTGCAGACATGAATGGGAAAACGGGTGAAGACTTTTGCGTGCTCCAACATTCCAACAAGTAAGTAATTGTGTCTGCTAAGGTAGGCCTATATTTCACAAAAATCATAATTTTTTTCAATGATAATGATAAATATTTCTTTTAGAGCGCATATTACAAAATCTCTCTATGCCCTTTACAATTGACTATATGAGATTTATGTTAAAATGATTGAAGAAGGAAATAGATTATGCTTAATGCTACATAATAATTACTGATATATACTAAACATTAAAGTATACATATCTTATTCCTTAATACAAAAAGTATTAGTAATATATTACTAATACTATAATATATCCATGACTAGCAATATTCGATAGTATAAGTAATACAACAATTATGAAGCTAATTAATTCCTAAATAAGTACGTCTTGAGTGCTGTCTTGAAGATCTGAAGCGTCATTGCAGTACGGATGGCAAGAGGAAAAGTGTTTGAATACTGATTTTGTTCCCTGATGTCAATAGTTGCCCCCCCCCCCCCCCTCGAAAATATACGTATTACACCATGAGAGGTATTGAGTGGTAAGTCCAAGCTATTCATCCCATTATACGTTACCGACCTTAACAACGATTTTAGTATACCGGATGATTGCAGTAGATAGCCTTACTATATCTGGGATCAGGCCAAATATCAAGAAAAATAATAGTTTCAATTTGTTATGTTCTTAATTCCATTATAGTTGGTAACGTGTGAGACACAGAAAGATCAAATACATTAGATTTGTCCTGAGACAAGTAATAAATTATATACAGTACAGATCTATATTGAGACAAAAACCGAATCAACAAAATATTTGTCAAAACCAAATGCTGAAGCAAAATGAAATACAGAGTGTTTGAAAACTTGAATATATAACAACATTGAACTATTGAACAAGACATGCATACTGCTCTCTGGGCATCTGCTCTACCTCCATTACCACGGGGACGTTTCTGGTCGAAGAAAAATAAATCGGAAAACACATACGTGTACCTTTGTTCTCTTCTTTAGAATTCATTTATTTAGCGTACTCCACAGGTATACTCCATTAGGATAATAAAGTATGATTGTTAAGAACCTCTCATGGGAGGGACTCTTCAACAAAGAAATTCCCAGTAACCGATATCAAATATTTACATGTTTCTTTACACTGAGGTCTCTCCTAGAAAGTATCATTCTATTCATATCGATTGTTTTTTGTAAATGTTTGTAATATAATGTATATACCGCTCGAAGATCACGATAGCCGGGGGGGGGGGGGGGGGGGTTGACTCTGCTATAACTATACCAGAATCAGCAATCGAATGTTACGAGTTTTCTTTATTGATTATATATGCCGGATAGCTTATACATACAGCGACAAGTTTTGGTTAATTTGTATGCATCTGAAAGAGTTTAGGGCAGGCATCCCTATACTGAATGCTCTATCTGGGGGAGATGATAAGAAATAAAGAAAGGGAAAGAAATAAAAGATAAATCTGGATCAGGGAATTAGAGAAAGAAATACACGTGTGCACAAAGAAAGGGTGAGATGGGGAAAAGACGAACAGGGAAGATAGAGGGTGTGGAGAGGGAGAAGTAGGGAGGGGGTCAAGATAGAGACAGAGGATGAAAGAGAAATAGAGATGGGAGAGCAGAAAGACATAGAGAGGGGGATGGGAGAGCAGAGAGAAGGAGAGAGACAGAGGAAGGGTGGGAGAGGAGAAAGAGAGATATAGAGAGGGAAGAAGGAGAAATAGAAAGAGGGGAAGAGGAGTGGTGAGAAAGATAGGGAGAGATGAGAGAGGAGAAGAAAAAGGGGGAAGGGGGAAGGGGGAAGGGAAGAGAGATAAAGAGAGAGGACGTGCTGGTGTCTAGAGACTATAAGTAGTGTCACCGAAGTAACCTTCACCGAACATCATGTCGGTATTATATCCTGCTGTCATGTAGTCTGTCACCTAAATTGCAATTACATATAGCCAAACAAAGCTGATATCGGGTGCACAATGGCCCAATCATGTCTAAGCGTGATGGAAGATCACGAACACACATTCTCGGAAACTGTCTCATTTCATGAAAGAGGTGAAGGACGTCGGAATTTCCAATCTAAAATTTTCAAGCCACGGCGGTAATGAGACTGGCACTTTCATCCTATAATCCATCAATTCGAATAATTAGTTTGTGGGGCGCTCAAAAAGTTATATTTGGAAGCAAGTTCAGTTCATCTAGGATCGTTTAACTTGTGCTTCTCTAACATCAACTCAATTTTTCATCTGATTTTGGAAATATAAGAACTTCCATTTTTCTTTTTGGCAAAAGAAGTAATTCCCTTTCACATGTAAGTGACGCAGAAGTAAATAGACTGGGGTATTCTTTTACAGTCTCGGTAAAAAAAAAAAAAGGAATGGGCGAAAAATATTCACTTTCGTCAGTTTTGCTATTGTAAACCATAATTTTGGATTGAAGGAACTTATTTACTTGTTGAAAAACATGAAGAAAAATCATTCCAAAAGATGATGGATGGAAAGCAAGATTATATGGGTGGCGCCGATGGTATGACTTTCCTATAAAATCAATTCCTCGAGTTATACGGAAGTTTGTTCGTACATTGTATTGCCCTTTGAATAGAATTGTCATTTTTCTTTACCCGACTATATAGACATTGATCATTTTCCACAGTCTTCTTTTTTCTACATTCTTTTGAATACTGAAGTCATAATTTCATGCTTTCTTGCACATTTCATCAAAGTGTTATATAGTAGTAAATTTGTTTTGTTATAGAAATTTCATAAATATCCATTAATTTTCTCTCAGGGAAACATTTTTTTATACTTGTTCCCGAGGTATATTATTGGATTCGTGGACCTCTCTGAAATAGATGAATTCCTTGATCAGCAAACAAGGAGAGGATATTTTGAACAATTTTCAGTAGGCCTGTATACTACAAAGGGGGGATTGTCGCAAAAGTAATTACTACTTGCCACTTTACTTTCAGTGATGAATTAAAATTTTAGATGTTCACAACTTCTTATCCATTAACGGAATTTTCTCAAACTTCTTTAATCTGTACATCCGATTTTACTTCTGTCATCAAAGCTAACATGATATGAGATTGGACTTCTCCTTTGAACGCCAATCTGACATTTCTAATGCGACTGACGAATTACTTTACCAACTTGATGCTTTCTACAAATAATGGGACAGACAGAGCGGCTAGAAGGTGATGACATCATGTTTTCATCGACGCGCAGCTGGCCAATCAAAAACCGTCTATTTCCGATAATGTCAATAACGACCAATGAAAGCAAATCATGAATGGATCAACATGACGTCATAAAAAAGAGAATCCTTGTTCGCGTGGGAGATGGGTAATGTAGTGCGGGAATGACGTCATTTTGCAGACATTTAAACAAATGTCCATATTCAATTATTTTCATTTAGTTCGCGGCAATACGAAACTTTTGTTTAAATTCTCCGGTCTCCGCTTCCTTTCGAAAATTATATTAAAATTATCTTTCAGCTGTTCACTTTGAAGTCTTAGATTGCATGTAGTTTCACCTATATCTCCTTTCTGTAAGGCATGCATTGGCTTCCTGTAAATTTCGTAAGCGATTGAAATTAAAGGAGAACCCCAGCCCCAAAATTTATTGCATTTGATTTCTGTGAAAGCAAAAAAGTGGAGAAAAAGATAAACACATCTGAAACAGGGTTGTGATAAAAAACGTCTTTTATTAAAAAGAAAAACAACAACAACAACATCAAAAAAAAAAAACGTGCTTTTATTGTTTAAATGTTGTAATCGTTAAAACGTTTTTCTTTTTTAACGGAAAATTACTTTCACAGCGTTAATTTATCCTGTACAGTACAAGACTTATCATGAGTGCATGTTTTATATTATAAATATCTTTTTAAATAAGATTTTGAACCGATGATAAACCTAATGACCTAATGAAAGGTCATATTCACCCTTTCAGTATATTAACAAAGGGGGCAGAAATATGTATTCTAATTAATATACACATCATATGTGTATTACACATGTTGTATTTGTTCAACAAGGCTTGAAGACTGTTGAAGGGGACTTCACAGTAGACAACAGCCCATGGAGACAGACAGCTCAAAGAGAATGACAGTACACAATTGTTTGCCTTTGAAAACCCTCTGACAGGGGCGGCGCTACAGGGGGGCAGCCGCCCCCTATCATTTTTCAAGCGAGCAAAAAAACAAAAAAAAGAGGAAGAAGGGGGAAAAAAGGAGAAAGAGAAGGGGAAATGGAGAAGAGAAGGCTAGGCCATGCAATTATGACATAACTGTTATAGTCCTATTTGTTATTTCAAGACCCTCGACGTGCGACGTTGCTATACGCGTCATTTTGCTCCCCCCCCCCCCCTATTTAAATACCCTGGCGCCGCCCCTGCCCTCTGATAACTTTGCAAAGAGCTCATGTGACCAACATCGTCGGTGTCATGGGCTGTCATCTGTCGGTCTTATTGGATGTAGGCATTTGTACATAATAAAAGCAGAACAAAACACAAAAATCTCTCTCAAAGGGGAGGTCCACACTGATATTTAGTTGATTTTGATAAAAGCAGAAAAATGAGAAAAATAGGTTAGTGAAAGTTTGAGCAAAAGCTGATAATAGATAAGAAAGTTATGAATTTTTGAAGTTGTAATCAATCAACCACAAATTGGCAACTCCATGACCTTTCTTTCAGAGGTCCTCTACCGTTTGCTCTGTACTGAAAATTTAATAATGTCCATTTTCTTAGTTGTTGAGGAAGGAACACATGTAGGTTGGTTTCGTACAGGGGTTGTGTAAAAACATATATCGGCATTGATTATATCTAGGATGCATGTATGAATGAATATTTTCTTTTAGTACATGGCAAATGGGAGATGGCATCACAGGATACATCACGGAGTTGCCAATTTATGTTTGATCAATTGCAACTTGAAAACTAGATGACTTTCTTATTTTTTTAGATTTTGCTCAAAGTTTCACTGATCTGTTTCTCTTATTTTTCTGCTTCTGTTAAAATCAACGGGATATCAAGGTGGACTCCCCCTTCACAATGCAGCACGAGTGACCTAGGCTTCTTACATATCAGTTTATTTGATTTAAAAATTCTATTGAATCAAAATGTATGTAGTGAAAGGGAGAAAGAGAGTGAGAGAAAAGGAGGAGGAGAGAGAAAGCAGAGAAAGATTTGTCTAATAATAATGGTATTAAATAATACATAATTGCTTTAATACTGCATGGTATTAACATGATTAAGCATCTGTGGAATGCCAGAATAAAATACAAAACCAAGTAATTTAAGAATGAAAATAACCGCAAACTGAAAAAAACAAAATGCACCTGTATTTATAACATACATATCTGTGGGGCTCTTTAAATCTTTATTTTTTGTAAAAAAAAAACCGGGCAATTTAAAACATGTTTTTAAACGTGTTTTTAAACGCAGTATTTTGAACGGGCCAACCCTGATTTGAAGGAAATCAGACAACTATTATAAAAATTCCTAATTATTAATCATGTAAAAGATTGCTGTCAAATGGATGAAAATTGGGTGTTCGGTCTTAAAGGGTCGGTCATATTTGTGCGATAACGATAACAATAACGATAACGAGATTTTCAATTAAAGTTACAAGTAACATTCTACTATATGGTGAATACGTGTGAGTATGCTCGTGTCTTAGGGTGTACCTTTGATGAAAAATCTCGTTATCGTTGTCGTTATCGTTATCGCACAAATATGACCGACCCTTTAGAGATGTGATGTCATGAGTCTCATTGTACAAAGACCGAGTTGCCTGCCAATGTGTCTCATTTGGCAGCGATGCAGTGCAATCCCATCCAGTCCATAAAGGCCACCGCACACCTTACGATCGGTCTGCGATCCGATTTGTGAAATAAATCGCTATGGCATTAAATATTGTCATTTTAACAAATGAAATCTACCCTATTCAGGTTCTGAGAAGTAATACGAATACTAAACATAGGGTTTGGGTGAGCTGTCAGCTTTCTACAGGGAATAAGGGCAAATTAGTTTCAAATCGTAGGCAGTCGTACGATTTTTGTGACGTCACTACGACTCGGAGCCGATTTGGCCGTTCCACCGACTAGAAAACTCGGCAAAGGCCGTATTATCGATTTTACTATCAGTATGACTATTCAGACCCTCAGTCAAAAATATTTTTTTGTTTTTAAATGATTTGTCAAATGATGTTACATTTTCTTCTGAAATCAGATCGCAGACCGATCGTAAGGTGCGTTTAGGTACAAAGTGATTCATCATATGCTTCACATGTATTTTGGCTATTCAAAGTCTTTATATCATTATGAAATTAGTGACTTTTTATTACATTTATTATTCTCTTATTTATTTATTATTATGTGTATTTATTATTAATTCATTATTCTTTGTTGCTTGTATTTAATTGATTAATAGTGTTGAAAAAAATGAATTAATTCCTCTGCAAATTTTGTATTAAATTAAATTATTCAAAAGTGTTGAAGAAAAATAATTGGTTCCTCTTCAAATTGTGTTGGGCTGTTCTTCCATTTCATTCAGTAGTAAAGCCTGATCGGTTAGTCACGGACGGACATTTGACAAATTTTTAAAGTTTTGAAAGCCTGTAGAAAATAAAGTATTGAATTGAAGAGAGCTATTTTATGTTTCATTTTGAAGGGCATCACTGAAGGAGTTGAAATTTGATAAAATTTGGTTGCCATGGTCGCCTATTAAAATTATGATCTATAAAATATTTCATTGTCACGGACGAACAAAATGCCTACTCTTAACCGATCAAGCTCAGTACTACATGTATATGCAAAATTATACTAAAACGAAGGCTACAACCCAAGAGACCTACAGGCCCGAATTCACAAAGGAGGTTTGGTTTAAACCATGGTTTAAACCCCCTCCTGGGTTTTTTAAGCGTACGTGCGCACGGAATCCGATCCAATCATATATTTTCTTTGAGCGCGCGCATGGGCAATGTGCGCTTATTTACGCTTATTTTAGTACGCTTACGGAGGTTTAAACCTTAGCCATGGTTTAAACCTCCTTTGTGAATTCGGGCCACAGTGTTTATCTCATGGATCTTCTCTAACATTTTTCTGAAGAAACCCACGGCCCACGAGATTTATGGCGCACAAGATGGATGCGTCGGTCCTGTTGGCCGTCGGTCTACTAGGATGTTCCCAAAATAAACAATTTTTCTGCAGTCCCACTCATGTGTTATAGATGGAGCAATATATGAGGCATGACCTTTTCTAGACATTTTGTCGAGTCCATTGGCTCTTCACCATTTTGGCCCCTCGGCCCCATCTGGGCAATTCCAAAGCACATTATTGGTTGGTGCCGTTTCCTTTGGTAATTAATTGAATTGAATGGTATCTGAATACATTCACATTTGCAGTCTAAGGACTTAATGGCTGAGAATGAGACCATGCTGATATATATATATATATATATATTATATATTTTTTTTTTTTTTTTTTTTTCAATGATCTTTATCAATGATTCCATGAAATGCAAATTATACACTCAACATATTCTCTTTGAATGTTTTAACAAAATGAACAAATAAAATACTTTATCATCACTTATATAATTATCATGCAAAATATTCTTTCTCTGGACTGTAAAATCAAACTAATGAATGTATGTTTCCAATGTTGTAACTGAATTGAAATTATTCCATATTACATGATTATATAAGATTTAAACATATTAGTGTGATCCAAACAAAGTGAACAAATCATGATTTTACGAAATCTATTATTTAAAAAAAAAAAAAAACGACAAGGACCCCTCCCTACCCACATATGCCCTTACCTACCCATTCCCTCCGAAACTACCACTTCCTAGCTTAACCCGCGTAGACACCTTCCATCCCTCCCACCCACACTTACTTCCCTAAAACCAGACATTCACTCACACACACGCACACACACACACGCACACATACAAGTGCAACATGTGTAAGGAAATAACACACAACAGCTTTGGCAACTCTCGTGGAAATGAATACAATACACAATCCAGTGGAATATATATATATATATATATATAATTGATACTTGATACATCATAATACCTTTTTAAAGATAAATGGCAAATGTTTCATAATTGAACATATACATGTACATGGAATTTCATTCCCTCCATGAAAGACAATGTCTTAGAGGTCATGACACCTTCATTCACATCCATTAAACCATACTCTGGGATTTCTTTCTTTCTTCTTTTCTTCCACCCCCCCCCCCCCCCCCCCCCCAATTCAGAATCTGCGTCATAACGCTCGCAAGAGGGCACCCTATACTTCGCGACAAGATGAAAGTGGAAAAAGTCGACTTCCAAGTGACCGCCAATACAAACAGAATGGACAACAAGGTCATAGGCAAGAGCAAAAAGGTAAAGGTCATTTCATATTATATGTCAATTTAGTTGTAATTTTCAATTTTAGAGAATATAAGGTGCGAATAAATTTGTTTTCAATCACGTTATCCACTTCAATATATTGCTTTTCTTATTATATTTTTAAAAATATTCTGTGCTTCTCTTTATGAAAAAATCACCATCCTTTAATGACTTCAAAGTTCGAACAAATGTTCTCTTTATAATTATTACTTGATTTTTATTTGATTTATTCATGTATAGACATTGTTTTGTTTTGTCCATTACTTTTTTATTTTTTGTCCAATTTATTACCAGCTGTCTTCATTTCATTTACATCTAAGAGATATTTATTTTACGTGTCTAAGTGTGTAAGTTTATGCCTTTTCTTTAAAATTTAAATGAATTAACTATCCATTTAATATCAATATTCATTCAAGATATTTTATAAGACTTGCATAATGTTTATGAAGTTACGTTTGACGAAACCTAATACGTATTTTCTGTACGATCCAGCTGCGATCATTTTTTTGAGAAAATGTTTAGGATCTGAACAAAATGAAAATAGAAAGTGTTTCTGATTGCCCACTTTCAAAGTGATAGAAATACATTTAGTAGCATACTTCAATCGAATTAGTTGGGGTAGTATAAGGCTAACTATAGTGCGAGAAAAAGCAATATCATGATTATCGGGATCAAAATAATGAAAGCGAGAGCGGTCGTGCGACCGATTGGACATTTTATCCATTTGGAGCCGATGGTGAGTTTTTTTTTTTTTGTGATCGAAATCTATTTTTAAATTTGAATAAACTTTGTAATTCCAGTCAAATCATGGACGTGTTATATTTGACAATTTTATCCTTTCATATCATATTCAAATTTACACTTTCTGCGAATAGTTGCAGTAGTCGTATTTTGTAGTGTGGAGTGGCCTTCCAAGGCTTCCACAGCGCCTCTTTAACATGTTTAACTAGTAATCCCAGTCATGATGCAGCAAAATTATTCCATTCCTGGACGCGGATTCATTCTCACCATGTAGATCTAGATTTAAGTAGTGTATGGAGAATGAATCTGCCCTATTCCTCTATTATCCACCAGACTTGCTATTGATCTGTATCTAATTGAGTTCGTCTCCATCATAGTTCTGTCTTTTATTTCCCATTGTCTTCATGATTTTCAGATGAACTTTATGCTGACTTTATTATAAAAGCCGTGATTATTTGAGAAAGGATTATTCAATGGTTGCAATTGACGTATGTGATATTCTTTCAAATAGAACACCTCTCCACCCCCCCCCCCCCACACACACACACAAACACGCACACTCGCCCTCACTCCACACCCACACCCACACCTTCAAACTTAAACATTGAAAAGGACCGAGGAAATAATTAGAATGTATCTAAATATTTGTATCGCTGGATCCAACATTGTTAAAACATTTCTAAAAGGCTGGCATTTTTTAAATGCTGTCACTCCTCGGTCTGCTAAATGTTGATTTAACACTTTTTTAGTTTTAATGTATCTAAATATTTTTATCGCTGGATCCAACATTGCTAAAACATTTCTAAAAGGCTGGCATTTTTAAAATGCTGTCACTTCTTGGTACCGTTAAATGTTGATTTAACATTTTTTTAGTTTTTATATTGCACACAAACCCGTTGCTTTCAATAGTTTATTAATTGGGTATTTGCAGAATGTGATGGGCATTGCAATTGCAATTTGAGTGATGCATATGTACATAGAAAATAACAAATAAGGAGAAATTGTAACTTGTTTTTTGACCTCTCATATTGCTAATTACGGCTTATGATATTGCGGTCACCGGTTACCATTTACCATTTATCTTCAAGTGACAAAATTGTAAAGAAAAGGTGAAATAAGCCGTTTGATATCTTATCCAAGAAAACCTTGAGTGACCGATGAGAATAGGATTTCGTGACAAATATTTTTCGCTTGATTCAAATCTGACATACAAGTGGCACCAAAGACGTTTTGTTGAGTTCTTGTGTAAGCAATTATGTCATTGAGTATTTGTATTGAAATATGTGTTTATCAAATGTTGTAGCGATCATGTGAGTGCGAGTGAAAGTGACTTTCTCTTCACGTGATGATTAAAGGAATCATTTTAGGAGATTTGATAGTACTAACGGGAGATGTGGACCTTTAAAGAGAAATTTGAGTTCTGGTAAAAGTGAAGAATAATTTGTGAGATATCTCATTATTTCTATACTCATGTGGAAGATTATGTAGCGATTTGCCATGAAAAGGGTTGCTCTTGAATTAAACTCGTATCTCAGACATGAATAGAAATACTTTAAAACTTTGGACCAAAGTCTAATGCCACATGTTTGTTTAATCCTATATACCCACGCCAGTCTTTGTCCAGTGCTTTTAATTGAATATGATTTTTTTAGCAAGAATTAGACAATTTGTAATAATTGTGATTGCCAGAAAAAACATCCTCATGATACGCGATTTTTCCTTTAAACTTCCTAATAAATCATTCAGAATAACTTTTCGACATTTTCACAATAAAATTTCGTGACTGCTAGTCAACGTTATCTTTAAAAACAATCCACGATGTTTTCAGCATACTTTAACTTCTCTCGTTATTTGAAATGTTACGAGGACGTCTGAATATCTGTCATTATGTAAATTGTTTATTCGGATGGTCCTTGAAGGGTGTCATGAAGGGCGCGCTAATTGTCCCAAGGGTTAGACAGCGAACATGTGGGTATCTCATGGCTTGCCATCTACTCTCTAGTGTACTTGAATTAAATAGAAGAGCACCATATGTCCTTCGAAAAACTAGAACAGAATGTAATAATGTTCACTGATTTTAGTGCACTTAATTTTGTCTAAAGAGTTATCTGAAATGTCAATGATGTTATTATAAGAATGATAAGCTGAGCGCACGCAGGATTTCCCGGAAAATAAAGGTTCACCAATGAAACAAAAGAGCCCCCTCCACGGTCAGGTATCAACGACTTTTACTGGACCCAAGAATGCCCGATGGCCCGTCAAAGATGGGAAGATGTGGCAGTCGATTCCTGCCTTATAACTGTAATGGAAAAATTTATATGTATTTTTTCAGGAAAATTGGGGTAGTTTACACATCATGGCCGTATTGTCAAAATGGGATTTTCCTAAGTTATTTTATTTCCACGTTCGAAAATCTATAACTAATATTCTTTCTCCGATTGTCTCTCTCTCTCTCTCTCTCTCTCTTTCTCTTTCTCTTTGCACGTAATGTTTCCTAGATTTTTTCCCCTCTTGGGCCAATTTTCTATGTCGGGTTTGCTTCCTTTTAAATCTTTGTTTGCCACATAAATACTCTTCTATGGGATTTGTGTGTAGAGTCTGCCAAATGGCACAATGGCAGAGCAAGTGTTAAATCCCCCCCCCCCCCAAAAAAAAGAAGAAGCAGAAGAAAATGCTGCCTATATTGGGATGTTTAGTCTAGCCTTCAATGGCGTACACATAACGCACAACGTGATGCCATGTAATATGACGTCACTCCTGCCTTGAAATGTGAAAATCCAAGCAGTCACTAGAGTTAAAGCCAGACAATTCTTTATGAAAAGAACTTCGATCTGCAATAGTGACTTTTAGAATATTTACATTGACATGAAATGATAAGACTTTGTTTATTGACTATACATGTTAGTTTACGTAGTTTTTTTTTATTTTTTAAATAAATTCTTATCATTTATTTCACCTTTTAATCATTCTGACATATTCTAGATATTCTTTTTCAAACTTCTACCAGGGAATCTGCTATAGTTTGTCATAGAGTTGTTGATGTTTGATAGGTGATAAATCTTGGAACATGTATATACAAGAAATAATTCTGCGCGATGTTTTCCTGACTGTATACTTTTCTGTCATTTCCAACATCCGTATTCTATGATTTGACGCGATGTAATAAACATTATACCTTTTCGTATTTAAAATAAATGTCTTCACTACTTATCATTTTGTGAATTATTTTCAGCTTAAAGTTGATTTCTAGTGTTGATAAAAAAGCCAAATGTGTCAACATTCATATCGCTTTGATTCTTAACAAAAAAGTTATTGAACACTTTTGAGCCAGGAACTTAGTCGTGAAAAAGTTCGATCTGCAATACTTTGGTTTTGTATGAATATCTTAACCGAGTGTTTAAAGGGGAAGTCCACTCTGATATCAACTTGATTTTACAAGAAGCAGAAAACTTAAAGAAACAGTTCAAAGAAATTTTGAGCAAAATCCGTTAAGAAATAAGAAAATTAGGAATTTTTGAATTTGTAATCAATCAAACATTAATTGGCAACTCTGTGACGTATCTTGCGAGCCCCTCTCCCAATTGCCCATTGCATTTGCCCTGTACTGGAAAAAAAAAAAAAATTTCCATTTTTTCTAAAGAAAATATTTTAGCATACATGTACATGCACCCTCATCATTTCACCTATGCTTTTACACAAAACCTGTATGATACAAATGTATTGCCTCATCAAAAACAAAGAAAATGAAAATCTATGAATTTTTGTGTTCGGGGCAAATGGGATAGGAGCTCGCAAGATACGTCACGGAGTTGCCAGTTCGTGCTTGATTGCTTACGACTTCAAAAATTCATAACTTTCTTATATCTTATCGGACTTTGCTCAAACTTTCATTGATCTGTTTCTTTCATTTTTTCTTCTTCTTTTAAACCAACTTAATATTTGTGTGGACTTTCTATTTAGTTACAAATGTATCACATTTCAAAACCTAGTTTTAATATATTAATGCTCCACACCTCTTAATAAATATCGAAATAATTGAAAATGAAATTCTGAAAGGATTAGAGTCTCCTTAAAGGGGGGAAACAATGAACATCTATATTATGATTCCAAAGCAAAAATCAGAATACTTAATATCGATTTTGTCTGGGACCACTTAGATGCACACAAAAAAAATACCGCCGTTTCCTCCAAATTTATGAACTTGACTATCTTAGTATCCCTGTTCATTTGATTTTTTTTTTTTCTCGCTCTCTGACGAAGGAGGAAGGATTATGAAATGTTGCGTGAAGTGCACCCAACACGATAAAAACTACTTTCGAAAAATCAACGTAAGGCAATTTCAATAGCCCTGTCTATCACCTCTAGAAATGTGCGAACACTACAATGGCGTATTACGTAATCCGAACCTGATTTCTATGGGCAATACAATAGGCTTTTGAAATTGCCCTTGAGTTGATTTTCGATAGTAGTTTCCCATACCTGTAAAAATCTGAAAATAGAATTTCCTAAACGATATTTAGTGTTTTAAAGAGGGACAGCAGATTTATTCCACTGGGCAGATAACCACAACTTATATTGTCCTCTTAAAGCTTTCGAAGCTAATGGAAGAATACTGATTATCGATTCGATTTTAGACCAAGATTCACCGTGAGAAATACCTTTTCATCAACTTAATGACCAGCCGCCTTGTTTATTCAAAGTAACATTTATTTTTATCTTTCATTCATTTTTTTTCACTTGTTGATAAAATATCTGATTTTTTTTTCTTCTACGGATGAGCGAAAATCATTATGTGGTATCTGAAGTTTTAAACCCGTAATTGGTATAACCCCAAATTAAGCAGTATGTTTAATTGTGCAGTTTCGTATCGTCATTTTTCCTCCTCTCATCATACCTTTTTCTCTTTGTCTCTATTTTTTTCTCTCTCTCTCAATCTCTTGCTCTCGTTTTTCTCTTTCTCCGTCCATAAACTTCTTTGTCTTCCAACAGGGGGCACAGTTCCTTCAAAACGAGTCAGCTCTGTGCACGGTCCATTGTAATGGCGGTAAATCCTACACCGTGTATTCTTGCATCAAAGGAAAACTGGTTGAAGTGAATGAAACGTTATCTTCACATCCAGAGTTAATTGTAGAAAAGGTACGCAATTCCCTTATATTGTGCTCGTCCATTATTATATCTCTTTCATTTTATTTCGCCTATGGAATGTGAGATCTACTTTGCATTTTTTTTCCCCTGGAAATAATTCATCTTGTGTTTTGTTTCCTACTGTCATGATTTTCCGTCAGTTTAGACTTTTGTCCATCCAAATTTCCCCCGCAAATTATAGGAGTCTCCTAAACAATATATTGTTTAAAGATTTAACTTCTGTTCAGTGTTTTCTAGTTACAACCTGGAAAAGAATTTGCTGTGAATATGATTTGATTATTCTAAGTACGATATTATTATAATGCTATTCTTCTGAAATAGATTATCACTTGACTCGTTGTTACCCTTTCAAGACAATTGACCACATTTTGTGGTTGGGCTCAATAACTTTTGATTCAGAGCCCTGAAAAATATACTAGAAACATGAGTAGAAAGAGCAAAAATTTCTGCACACACTGTGTACATTTTTGTTACATGACACTATTGCGTTTGATCCCAGGAATTTTAAAAAGGAGAATAAGATTTAAAATCCTTAAATTGGCAACACATTGAGAGGTTCAAAATCATTGTTTTTATCAAAATTGGCAACTTTTTCAACTTTTTGCCAATTCTTTTAACCATGTATATTGTTTTCAAAGACATTACTCCTTATTACAATCTTGTAGTACTAAAAGAAAAATATTATTGTTGCCAATTTGAAGAACAAAATGTGATCAATTTAGCCCTGAAATAATTCCTGTCCTGAAAGGGTTAAATCCTTCCCGCCGAGTAAGAAGTTGAAGAGAAGGTTGAGTTCTGGGAGAGGTGAAAAATAATTTGTGAACTTTCTTTCGTCCCCCCCCCCCTTTTTTTTTAAATGTCAGTTTGAAAGATTATCATGAAAGAAATGTCACCTGAAAGGGATAGCTCTTTCAATGCCCTCATGTTCGAAATATGACGAGAAATAGCTGAAATGTTCGGGCCGGACATTCATGCCTCTTGTGTGTGCAGTCCCATATACCCATTTCTGTGTGCATTACATGTGCTTTTCAGCAAGATTGGGTCAATTTCTTATCATTTTTAAGATTCCAAAACATTACAGTATACACCAAGTCTTATGTAGACATGGTAAACCTTTCCCAATTGCTTTGAAACAGTTTCTTTCACAATGAAATATCATGGCCAGAACTCAACTTTATCTTTAAAGAGATATGACACTCATACTCGCCTATTTTTTTTTTTTTTTTTTTCATTTCAATTTATTTATTTATTTTTTTTTTCATCATGAATTTAAAGGCATATATTGCCTACTTCAGAGATTATATTTGAAGTGTTAAAAAGATATCCCTTTTAAGAAAAACATTTTCTTTACTATTATTTGTCATAGTAGTCGTAGTGAGCATTTGATCGTGCGAAGATCCTATTCATTTCACGATATGTTATGCATGTTGTTCTTAAATCTCGAAAACAAGTACAGATCGATTAATCTTGTGGCTTTTGTATAAAATATACGACCATTTGTATACTCATCACAGGGGCAAATAGCGTAAAAGTATAGTAGTTTGAGAAGGTTGATCTTTTTATTTGGTGTTTTGAATGTAGCGATAACCTTTGTAGGGGGTAATACCCATGACAATTTATGTGCATACAGTAAGCACAAAAGGTGATATATCCATTTGTTTCGATTAAAGTGATTGATAGTCAAATATCGTTTGATTCGAAATCATAAGAGCGTATGATTATTGACTGAAAGTAAGTCGGGTAATTCGGATTCGGGTTTTTTTTTTTTTGTGTGTGTGTGTGTTTTTTTTTTTTTAATTTCCTGGTTTGAGCACTCCGATCAAAGGTTTTGAATATATACTCATTATTGTTTAGAAAAATAGAATTAATTTGAGATACTGTATGCTACGTTTCGTTAATATTACCATGTTTCAAAGTAACTTCACAATTTCCACTAACATTACATACGTTACATAAGTTTCTCAAAATTTTCTAATCCGACTTTGTGAGATGTATCCATATGTTCCATGTTTATATAACCATGGATGTTTGTGTGGCTGTCGTTTCTTGCCTAAATATCACATTCTAGTTTCAAAACGATTGACCATTTTTGAAAGCATCCATTCATGGCGTTTTAATGGAATTTCTGTTATATGAAATAATAGATTTTAGATATGATTTTTTTTTTTTTTTTTATTTTTTTTTTTACAAAGATTCCACCTCGGTGCTCAAAAAGGAGGTGGCAGTTGCTTGAATATTGGTTCCATCTCATATCCCCCCCCCCCCCCCCCCCCCCTCTCTCTCTCTCTCTCGCTCTCTTGCCCAGTTTTACATTGAGAACATGTTACCGAAAAGAAGTGATAAGGTTAATACGACCTTTTTGCAGTGATAGTTTGACAGTGCTGTCATTGTTAGATATCGATCGATTTAACTAATACAAATCTAAGTGGTGTGGGGAAGGATTTATTGATGTAATGAGTCATTGTGGAGAGGGGATGATCCCTCTGTCTGCCCTATTTCACGACAACCTCCATGTAGAACTATGACTTAGAGCATCGAAAGTTTCGTTGAAGACAATAATTATTCTAAACATGCTTTCAGCTTTATGGATCTTCTTTTTTTTTCGTGGGAATGATCGGACATTCACGAAATGATTTTCTAATCTGTAACGATTTGTGCCCACTTCTTTCCTTCTTTCAAAAGAAAATTATGAAGAACATCTTTACTTTTTATAAACGTTCCATCTATCGTGATATCTTCTCCGGGTTCGGGGGTTGATTTCAACATTTTCCGCACATCTCTGTTCTGTGCCATTCTAGTGCACTCTTGCAGTGTTTTCCCACTCCAGTTCTTAATTTTCTCTTCCCAGTTGGTTCTCGCCATCCCTCTTGGTCTAGTACCTTCTACTCTCCCCTCTAACACTTCTTTCAAGAGACTGATGTCTTTTGATGTGACCAAAGTATTTTGCCTTTCTTTCCTTAAGGTTTCCTATATCAGGGTAGGTTGTTTAAGCCCTGCCATGCGCAATATTTGTTTTTCTTTGTTAGTTTTCATCTGTTTCCATGATATTCTCATTCTCCTGTATACCCACATTTCAAGTGATGTGATTTTCTTTTCCATTGTCTGGGTTACTGTCGATGTGTCTGCTCCATACAACAGAGCAGACCAGACATAGCAATTAATAAGTTGGGAATGGCAAAATTGTATTTTTTTTTTTTTTTTTTTTTTTTTTTAGCTTTCATGTCGCTAATATTCCAATATCCTTCAGATATTTTGGAGGATTTGATTATATCTGTATCTGAGTAAATGCTTTTGCTGAGGTCATCAATTTCCAAAATGGCTAGACATCATTAATGGGTAGATCTAGCAATGTATCATTGGATTACTTGTGGATTAAATGGAATTCAGTTCAAAATATCAAATATCGTTTCTTATTATTATTGGGGTTTCCCTTAATATCAGTCTTAAGAAAATTGTCCTTCCTCTCCACCCTCGCCCCACCCCCACCCCTCATTTTCATCAGTTTTTTTTCTTTTCTTTTCATTGTGATATTTTGTTGAACTTTACTCTTAAACTTTCAATTGCTTCACGAGAATTTACACCCTCACTGCACTAAATCACCATGCCTTTAGATTATTACTCATGATATTTAATACAAGTCATGTGAAAACAAAAAAGTGTGTTTTAAAAAAGATAGTCAAAGATTATAAATTCAATTCATTTCAATTCAATAAAAAGTTTTAAAGACATGCTGGTCAGAACATACATGTATACTGAATTGTACATGTAATCAAAATACAATATCAATACAAATATCATTTTTTTAATGAAAGCATGTAAGATTCAATTTTGAACTAACTTGAATATTTACTTACAGGTGTACAACAAATAAATGCAGCATAAATGAGATTGGTTTAATGATACACTTTAATTTGTGATTCAATTCGGTAGCCAAACACGGAGGGCTACGTGGCAATTATACTCCTTCGACTCTCCGACTGCGATTCGCAGCTACAGGGGCTCATTTCCGAAGACGACTACGATGAAGTCCTTTCATCGAGGGCTGATGAGTCATGCTGTCCCGAGGCGCCGCCGGTTAAAGAATGCGACAGTATGGGGCACAGTTCCCCGACTTGATGCTGGGGGTGTACGAGATTTTACTTGTCATCCAACTAAGTTGGAAGTCCAAGATGATCATCCCAACCTCGCTAGCGTCAGAAATATTGGGATGTCGTAATAATGGAAGCGGGTGCAATGGTCCCATGTCTTCGACATGCTCCCGCGACAATTGCTCCAGGCTTAACCCTTTCAGGACAGGAATTATTTAAGGGCTAAATCAGTCACATTTTATTCTTTAAATTGGCAACAATAATATTTTTCTTTTAGTGCTGCATGGTTCTAATAAGGTGTAATGTCTTTGAAACAATAAACATGGTTATGAATTTTGTCGAAAAATTCGAAAAATTGCCAATTTTGATTTAAAAAGTAATGATTTTGAACCTCTCAATATGTTGCCAATTTAAGGATTTTAAAGCTTATTCTCCACTTCAAAAATTCCTGGCATCAAACGCAATATGGTAATGCAACAAAGATGGAAATAGTGTCTGCAGAAATTTTTGCTCTTTCTACTAATGCATCTGGTATGTTTTTTAGGGCTTTGAATCAAAAGTTATTGAGCCAAACCACGAAATGTGGGCAATTGTCTTGAAAGGGTTAATTTCGTCAAGGATATATGGTTAAGGTTAGGGTTGCAATCTGGATTTTTAAGTTGGGTTTCGGGTTAGGGTTTGGGTTTAGATACAGTGTTTGGTCAATGAAATTTAGAATTCGCTTAGTATACAAAATTGGCCGGAGCAAATGTAGCCGGAGCATGGGTCGTACAACCGCCTTTAATGTAGTTCTTGAGAGTTCATTTAAGATGACCATTCTCCAGGACTTGTTGACGTTTACAAACGTAAAGGCAAATTATATCGGACCGAGTTAAACCTTAAGTTAAACTTTGTCCATTGTTTATGGAAGGACAATGATTAGTTCCGTACAAACAGTTATGATTCTGTTACAAAGAGAAGGGAACGAAATTAATGTCATTTCATTGGAATGGAAGTTCACCCTGGTGGAAAGTTGACTTGAATAAATGGAAAAAAAACCCCAAAAAACTGGTCCCTGAAAGGTTTTGGAAATCCGATGAAGAATAAAAAAGAAATTCGTTATCAAGTTTTGAAGAACAATATGGCAACCCTATATTACTTCCTTTTTGAGCAATTCCACATTGGTTTTACGCATTTCTTAAAGAACAAAAACATCGTGAATCTTGTGGTTGTGATTGTTTATTTCTTACATGAGGACCTGTAAGAAGTAAAAAAATTTGTGGGACGCGTTTTGAGAAAGCATTTTCTTTGGAGAAAATTGAAAATTTATGAAATGTGTCTTACGAAAGAAAAGGACGATGTAGCTTGCGAAGGATTCAGAGTTGTCAAATTGGATTATGATCCTCAATTATTTATTTTGAATATATAGCTGTGGTGTATTTCTTAAACTTTCACTATATCGTTTCACTTGATTTTTTTTTTTTTTTTTTTTTTAATCTGTATATCAGGGTGGGGGAATCGATATCAGGATGGACTTCCATCATGAACATTTTAGTGGGAAATCCATAGGTCTTAACAAAAGGAATCTTCATTTGGTATCATTCTTATGTACTGAAGAAAGTGTAGGTACAAAAGAGAACGAAAACAACAAAAACAGCATGAAATTTAAACTACGGTGCTGTATTTTACCTGAATTGTAATCATGAACTTCTTTAACACATATCACTATTTTATTCATTACAAAGAAATCATATAAAATGATTGCTGACATCATGATTTACAATCGCGTAATTCCTTGAGATTTAAATACGCCGATAAACAGTTAAATGAATAAAATGGGTTCATTCTGGGACCACTGTTATCCGTATCCGGACAACTACCCCTGGACAATTACCCCCCGGACAACCACCCCCCGGAAAACCACCCCCTGGACGACTACCCCCCTAGGACAACTACCCCCCAGGACATCTACCCCCTAGGACAACTACCCCCCAGGACAACTACCCCCCCAGGACAATTACCCCCCAGGACAACTACCCCCAGGACAATTACCCCCCGGACAACTACCCCCCCCCCGAACAACTACCCCCTGGACAGCTACCCCCGGAAAAATTGTCCTGGGGGTAATTGTCCTGGGGGTAGTTGTCCTGGGGGGTAATTGTCCTGGGGGGTAGTTGTCCTCGGGGGTAGATGTCCTAGGGGGGTAGTCGTCCAGGGGGTGGTTTTCCGGGGGGTAGTTGTCCGGGGGGTAGTTGTCTAGGGGGTAGTTGTCCTAGAATCCTGTTATCATGTTTATTCGGTTCTTTTATATCATCAGATTATTTGAGAAAATTGTAGGTAAGATCATTTCACCACCCTGAAATTTCTTACGAAAAAGACTCTTAGAATATTTCAAGGTCAGGTAAGATGACTGTACAAAGGGTATCAGCAAAGTGAAAAAATGTTGTGGCCTTTTAATGGTAAAATTTCATTCAGTCTTTATCATTACGTTAATTTTAATGTAGTTATTTGTTAGTATTTAGGTAAAGCTCCCCCGCCGATTTTTTAAAGATATAAATATGACATCCTTACATGTATCGGACAATAAATAGTTGAATGTTTATGTTAGATTATTGTTATTTATAATTATTATTTTTATGTGTTTCCTTTTCATTTCCTTTGTTTCTTACAAAGGTCGAGAAAGATACGTAATATTTATAGATAAATAAAATATATTATATATATATATATATATATATATATATATATATATATATATATATATATATATTGATATATTGATATGCAAGTGGAAGAAGGAAAAACAACAGCTTCGGCAACTCTCGTAGAAATCAATACAATGTGAAAGGAATGAGAGAATAATTGTTGCGTAGCTTAAATCAAAGTTCCCCAGAGCTGTCCTCACTTTTTGAATTCTTTTGTATTGGTTGAAAAAATGTCTCCGCCGGGAATCGAACCCGGGTCGTTGGCTTAGAACGCCAGTGCCTTAACCGCTATACCACGGAGAGGGGCCAGTATTTTCGGCAACACCAGATTCAGTTGACTGACAGATTAACAAATCTTCAACCTCATTAATTCCACGAGAGTTGCCAAAGCTTTTTTTATATGTTATTTACTTACACGTGTATATAATTATTCGAACATGTACATGCATCTCAAAGCATTCGCTTGAATCCAGCTGAGGCATGCGGCCTGTCATTGTTGAAAACTTACCTGCCCCGGACAAAGGAATTAATGAGGTTGAATCTGGTCAGTTGAATCAGGTGTTGCCGAAACTACTGGCCCGTCTCTGTGGTGTAGTGGTTAAAGCATTGGCGTTCTAAACCAACGACCTGGGTTCGATTCTCGGCGGAGACATTTTTTCAACCTTTGCAAAATTTTCAAAAAGGGAGGACAGCTCTGTGGAACTTTGATTTAAGCTACGCAACCATTATTCACTCATTCTTTCACACACACACGCACACACACACACACACACACACATATATATATATATATATATATATATATATATAGTCAAGTTTTATAATTACAGTAACATTTACACCATGTTTTATAAATCCATGGTTTCCCATCAATTGTTAATTGTCATGATGTCTAGCATAATTTCCTCATTATAAAAAAAAAATAATACTATTAATGGAAGACGCAGGATACGGTGTGAGCAGACAACAATCTGTACCGACCCTTTTTTTTGGGGGGGGGGGAATGGGGGTGGGCGGAGGCTAACGATGCTGTGGTCACTTTACACCCATCTGAAGAGAACTAGTTTTATACATTGTACATGTATACGATTTCATTGGTATTTGCATTCTTTTGTAGCTCACTTTTAGGCCTGTGGACACAGTATACAAACACTTTTTAAAAAATACTCTACAGAACTTTAGGTCAGTTTCTTTGTCTGGTGCTTTTCTTTAGGTACTGCAACTCAGTCCGCTGGCTAACATGTATCTTGTTCTATTTACCGAACAGATCAAACGAAAAAATAGTATTTTCTATATTACAGACAGGGTCAAGGTCAAGTTCAAATGAAAAACAGCTATTGTTGTTATTGTCTTGGTCACCTATTTAAAGTTGAAGGTATTATTTAATTTTTATTTAACACATGTTGACGACTCATTCTAAAATATTATAGGAAGGAAAATCGTATATTTAGTAACAGTGCCAAGTCTTTCTTTTGAAAAAAAATACTGGTATAGTTTTGAAGATATCTTTCATTTAGGCTAATTTATTCATATTAAAGATGAACATTGATTTTACGTAACTAAATTCTAAGTTTTGCGTGAACTTTCAGGGTGTCTTAGTTTCTATACAAATCTTTTAGACACCTATTTTCACCACCATGTTGAAATGTTAATTAATACATTCAGGTTTGACAAAAAGTAATCTACCTGTTGATAAAAATGGAATGCACTAGTTTTGCTAGCTTTATATTTATGTTGCAGTACTGGATACAATCTCTCTCAATTTCTCTGGAAAACGTCTCTTCATTTTTATGAATATGTGATTTCAAATTCTTGATATGTTGTTCCACATTAAATCGTTAGTATATTTTCCACAATAAAATCGGTTCTTGTTTTGCTGAAAAGTTTCTAAAACTCTCATTTGAGACCAAATAGCGTAAACTTTCTTCCTTATTTCTGTTCTGTATTGGTATGTGAAGGGTTTGGAACGAATATAAGTTTTACTAGAGAAACGTTCTGCAGTGTGACCTTTTTCTTGATGGTTATAAAACAACCATCTGCACATGTCGTGTGGATGTATATTTGGATATTCCCTCTAGATTTAATGTGTTGAATTGTATTGTTGTCTCTCTATTTATGGGTCCCTTTCCAGCCGTTATTAGGGATCACTTGTAACTCCAGCCCTCGACAAAAGTACAATGTATGACGTGGTAACCTCGAGATTGAGAAAGATAATTATTGTAGGGATTTATTGGTATTATTATTAACATCTTTGTTGGCAGGGGGTTGAAAGGAGGTGTTGTAATCAATCAAATAAGAGATGAGGTGGATTTGCTGAAATAAACTACAGAGAAGGTTAAGTGTACAATACACTGTATTTTCAATTTATCTGTGGTTTCTCAACGATGAAGAGATGTGTGGGTGAATGTGTGTGTGTGTGTGTGTGTGTGTGTGTGTGTGTAAATGCAGTTCAAGACGACATTGAGGCAACTGAGGATTTGGCCTTTCATAAAGCGTTGTGAGCAAAGTTGAAAATCAAGATTGGAAGGAGGTAATCTGAACTCTTTTTTTTTTTTTTTTTTTTTTTTTTTGTCTTTGTTACATTGAACGATGTAATAATGTTTTGTTTAAATGAGACTGTCACTATGTAAATCTCACTGTCTGAAACCAATGATATGTACAGAGGTCTGTTCTTTTTTGTATAACAACACAGTCCCAGTATTTTATCGCTTTATTAGTTTCCGATTCGACTATATCTGTTAAAGGATTTTCATCACGTATATTCCCTAAAATTTCATTTGATAATCAATGTTTAGAGTGTTTCGATTTTCATTTTACGTTGGTTAAGTACGCGGGATATCCCCTTTAAACTCGTCTGGAAGCCGTGTTCCAGATGACATGGACTGACGCGTCACGTTCGTAAGGGGGTGACACCAATTTGAAATAGCACGGAAATGAATTGGGTCTTTCTCGTGATCAGCTGTTGCTTTTTAGCCCGAACAATGGGTGTTTACCGCAAACCGTCATGGGGAAAATTCAACATCCCCTCCGGCATCACTAAATCATGATAAAGGTAACTATCAATATTTCAGCTTTTCTTTTCCCTTAATCTCATTGTCATGCCACTGCATTTGTTTTTCTAGTTCTTTTGGAGTCTCTCTGTAGCTCGTTGTGTTTCATGACATGTCTATTTATCTCGGCTTCGAAGGATTCTCCTTTTCACGGTCCATTACGTGCAGCCTGTAGAAGAAGCTCTGTAAGGCTCTTCTTTTCTTTGACCTAACCATGTTGGTTTTCCATCCTGCCTTTCTGGCGCTCCCAGGGATTCCCAGATTTCGATCAGATGCTGTTCAATAGGCACGGTCGATTACATACTGTTTGTAAATCATTCTATTGCTCTTCTAGTCTTGTTAAAACGATTTCCTCCACAATCAATATCTCACTTTGTGAGTAAGGGAGTTGCGCCCATTGTTTGTTGTTTGTCATGTTTGGTTGTAACAAGATCATCTTTTGAAAGGTTGGCAATTAACTCCAAGAGACTGTGCTATTACATTATAAGCCTCAGCATGCCATCAATAACAGCCATCTCGGTCTGATTGAAAACTCTTCTGTGCAAGTGTACTTGAATAGGAAGGTCCCTTTTTTACTTTTGATATTTTCCATAAGAATCGATTATATGATTCTCTCAAAAGCTCGGGGCTTGGAAAACAGATCGCCTGGTTAAGATAAAATTCAGACTGTGGAAAGGGACTGCTTGTGCTTGATCGCCTTAAAGAAGTATTAGAATTGTTATGTATATTTGACTCTAGAAAGAAAAATACCATAATGCATTTTATCTTAACTTTGTAAATGTTTGTATGAATGCTCTGTTCTTCTCTACGGAACCGATGTTATAGGACTAACAAAAGAAAGAATAGTGATGGCATTTAAAAAAAAAAAAGTCATATCGTACAAGACAGATGGATTTAAACTGTATTGATGAACACATAATTCATAAAGTAAAAAACAATAGTTGATTTGCTTATTATATAAAACTAATACATCATGTGTATAAGTGGATGTGTTGACTCTGATCTGATAATGATTTTTCGTATGGGGTTTGTATCTCAATTACATATCAGTTCTAACCTTCTTAGGAAAAAATAATACATTTGAGATACTGCAACATAATCTCAATTCAATTATATTGCTATTTTATAATGAACCGATATGCTGACGAAAGCCTGATTAAAATGTTAGGTACATTATTGTACATATATACATGTTTATATATAATCAGCAAAAACTGAAGGCGGGCACTACTTACAGTAAAGATTTTCAAATAAATATTTAATATAAACTTGTCTTTCATACATCAAAATAAACATAAATTCATCTCCTTTAAGATGACATGCAATTGAAATCATACAATTCGCGCATGAGTGAGCATAGCCATTTATCAATAAATGAGTCTCTGAAAGAAAATTGAAAAAATGGGGCATCTGGCCATTCAATATTGATGAGCATTTCCATCTTGTAGAGTCAAATTAAAACAATGACAAAACACACATCTTGACTCTGCTTGTGAAACCCTGTAGTCCTGAGACTACAGTTGACATTCGGAGCTCACTCCTCATTGTTTCTCATTATTTGTTTTCATTATTACACAAGAATGTCTTACAGATGCACATGTTCGTTAACATTTAAATGGCTGCTTGCTCTATTTTTGCAAATTTCTTAATCAGACCTTCTAACGGTTAAAAGGCCCCTGCAACCCAAACGCAACCCAAACGCAACCCAAATGCAAGTTTATTACTGGTGATGTGCAGGGATGCATACAACTAATATTCTGTTATTCAAACATCTAGATATGTTTCATAGATTTTGAAATGTTTCTTGAAATATTTTTCCCAACCTCCTAAGCTCCATCCTAAAAATAAAAAAAAAAAAAGCTCCAGATCTCTTTCCTGCAGTGACATCATCTGTCAATCGTCAGTCAGCTACACTAACATTCTACAATAGACAGTGGAATGCAACTTCCCCCAGCTCAGCACATGCTCACAATAGAATTGCATGCTTTCAAACAATACCTCCTCATTACCATTCTTTTCCTGGTGATGCTACAGCATGTCTGACATAGCAACTCCTATGTAGGCAGTGTATGGTGTATTAGAACAGATGATCATCTCGGGCAAAGCTACGTACCACTCTCTCTCCTGAGCTCACTAATGATTGACAGATGATGTCATTGCAGGAATGAGATCAGGGGCATTTTTTAGGGTGGAGCGTAGCATGTTTGAGAAAATGATTTTAAAAATATTTTAAAAATTATGAAACATATTTAGATGTGTGAATAACAAAATATAAGTTAGATGTTCTCTGTAGGTTTTCATGGTGAGTATTCACAACTGAAGGCTTTCGTTAACACCATGTGGGAGCCTCTGTGAAAAGGCTGTTAATATATTCTTTCGTGAAATTCTTCCACTTCACTTCATTTTTGGTGTACAAAAACCGAAAACAAAAACAAAAAATAGTCTTGTGTAAGTTTTTAATTTAATTTCATTCCATTTCCATCTCTTTCCTTTCCTTTCACGTCTCCAAAATTCCTTTAAACGCCCCATAAGTGGGTTATTTAACTTATTTTTCACGAAAGAATATATCAACAGCCTTTTCACAGAGGCTCCCACATGGTGTTACCGAAAGCCCTTCAGTTGTGAAAATATAAGTTGTATGCATCCCTACACATCAACTGGAATCAACTTGCATTTGGGTTGCAGAGGACCTTTAAATGAATGTGCCCATCCAAGCGTGAAATTCCAAAACTTTATCTCGGTTGGTGATGGTAGAGTATTAATTTGTCTTTGATTTGATATATATTTTATTATATTTTATTGACGGTTTATATGAACATTTTGAAGAATAAAGAGTGTCTAATTGTCCCCGCCGAACTATGAAACGGGCTCCGTTCGTGTGTGCGTGTGTGTGTGTGTGTGTGTGTGTGTGTCCGTCCGTCCGTCCGTCCGTCTGTCCGTGTGTGCTCAAATGTTAGAAAATGCTACTTCTCCGTCATTTCTTGGCCGATTT
Organism: Heliocidaris tuberculata; assembly: GCA_025618425.1. Taxonomy (NCBI): domain Eukaryota; kingdom Metazoa; phylum Echinodermata; class Echinoidea; order Camarodonta; family Echinometridae; genus Heliocidaris; species Heliocidaris tuberculata. The sequence continues at coordinate 23,335,394 of CM046849.1, forward strand.
TGATTCTGATTGTTTTATCTGATAGGGCTGGGTGGGGGCTTCCAAACTTCTACACAGAATTTTGAAATTCATTAATTATGCAAATTTATGCAAATTTATTCAAAATTGACGAAAAATGCTACTTCTCTCACATCTATTTCACATCGGATTTTGATTCCGATTGTTTTATCTGATAGGATAGGGCTGGGTGGGGGCTTCAAACTTCTACACAGAATTTTGAAATTCATTAATTATGCAAATTTATGCAAATTTATTCAAAATTGACGAAAAATGCTACTTCTCCTCTATTTCACATCGGATTTTGATTCCAATTGTTTTATCTGATAGGGCTGGGTGGGGGCTTCCAAATGCTTCTACACAGAATTTTTGAAATTCATTGCATGCAGTAACATTATTTATTCACGTTTTTCACAGGTTCAGGCTAGTTAATTTACTGCACTTCCGGCGGGGACATTTATTACGCATTGCGTAATTTACTCATTCACTTGTTTTTCCTGAGTGTGTGTGTGTGTGTGTGTGTGTTTGTATATATATATATATATATATATATGCGCGTTAGTGAATATGTCCCTATAGATTTTGAATATGTCGCTATAGCTTTTGATTTGTTACATTTCCTTATGACTGAAAATTGATATTACTTCACGACTTTGTTAGCTTTTGTAAAATTTATTTTGTTGGGGTGTTCATTTTAGTGAGAAATTGTAGTGTTGCGGATGAAAGTTGAATTTTCAACATAGATTTGCCAAATGTCTTGTGTTGATTTCATTGATATTTATAAGTTTTTTTTTTTTTTCAGTGTTCGATATATGGAATTGCAACGTGTTAGAATATCAGTCAGTTTAGCTGTTTGGATGTTGAAAAAAGGTAATGGTACCAAAAGGAAAAAAGAGTATTCACATTTGAAACTGCCTCGAGCTTACTCCTGATTCCTTGTTACAAAAGAAGTAGAGCTGCGAACTCGTAAACAAGTCCTTTATTTTCTATTAGTACACTAAGTTTTTTGGTCCGTGTAAGCTTGAGAAAAATAACTAGGTTTCCTTCTCTCCTGTTCCTTTCTATTTTCCATAAGAATCTGTTTTATCTACTGAAGCTGTATATGTGAGCTTGTTTTTGCAGGGAAAAACCTAGTGATTGATTGATGTGTTTTTTTTTAATTTTCGTGTTCCTTGTCTTTACATTCCACCATGTCTACAATTCCTCTTCTGTTACGGCAATATGAAGAATGATACTTCGTAAGCTGTTGTAAAATCACTTGAGAAAGTATTTTCATTGCCTGTATTGATGTACATGTATTTCAGACATACGAATAGATGAATTTTCAGGGGTTCTAGTGTGATATCAAGACTTTTCTGGTTTTAGTTTCCTTATTTAAAACTCTGGTCTCCTAAGTGAATAAATCAAACATTTAAATAGAAAATATAGTGTATAACAGAAAATTTTTCCACCAAAGACAAACCTGGGAAAAGGAAATAATATACGTTCACTAGTAAAACAGTCATTAATTAATTAAGTATATGTTTTTAAAACAATTTATTGTTTAGCGTAACATTAATTTTGTGCAAAGTCAATTGTTTGAAATATTGGTGACGTAGTACCACGGAAAATCCATCAAATACGATACGACAAATTTTGACTTTTATTAAACTGATATGAGATACCTTATGTATGGAAGAGATTTGAACTTTTAATCACACGTACATACACACACACAAACACCCCCCCCCCACACACACACACGACCACAAACACAGAACATGTAGTTTCCTTATAAAATACTATTTTAAAAACCTTGCATATTGGTAAAGAAGTTCTGATATCAGTACATCAACTTGTGTTTGTTATTTGCTTTGCCTTCCTGCGAGTTCACATGGGATGTTTTAGTCTTCAGGCTTGTCATTGGTACTCAATGTACTCAAGGAGGAAATATTAATGTGATCATTTTTTTTTTCTCTCCACGAATTTCAAATGATGTCCATGAGCAAATCAAACATAACAGTCTATAAACACAAGACATCACATTGCATGTTATTTCTTTGGATTTATTAAGCAATTGCATTTGCATTTTCGTAAATATATTGTGTACTGTGTTAACAGAGTCACATGACTGAATAACATCGAAATATACCATAAAATAATTTGATTCATAACCATATAGTCGTCATAGGTCGTTGGAAGAAGCGTTGCATAACTGGCAGATATCAAGCACAATGGCGTGTAAAGTCCACCGCAAATTATAAGATTCGACTTCGATCCGATTTAGAAATTTTTTTTTAGTCACATTAGATATGGAAATTTAAACAAATACAATATTTTTGGTTGAAGTTCTACAATGTGCTATGAATTATTTTTAAATGAATTGGTATGGTGTAAGCCTTCTCGTTGGAGTAAAGCTTCAATTCGTAGATAATCACACGACTTGTCTAATGTTGCAGGATTCTGAGCCGATTTGGCTTTTCTGACTACAAGGAGACTTGCAATTTGTATATATATATATACACATATATATATATATATATACACACACACATGAATATATATATATATATATATATATATATATATATATATATATATATATATATTCATTTCACTTTGACTATTCAGATCGTTAAGATTTTGCATATTTAAATGTTCATATCAAATGCTATTGCAAATTCTTGCAGAATCAGTCCGTAGTAAAATCGTAAGGAGTGCGGTGGGCTTAAAACGCATTGCTTTCCAACACATTCGTAAAGACAAATTACAATCTTTAATTAATTTATCTACATTTCAAATAGATCCTTCAAAAGGATGGTCTCTAATGCACATATGACTAGAATACATACTTTTCGAATGGCTTTTCACAAAAATACATAAGGCAGGGAATGCTATTTTTCACACACACACATTTAGTCAGCATTAAATGAAAACGATTCTCATGTTTTCGTATGAAGGCATGTAGAAGAAAAAAAGTTTGCTCACAAAAATAAAAAGTACATCTTTCATTTTCAATTTTACGATAGGAACCATCAAAACATCCAAACATATATTCTCAAACATGTCAAATAAGAAATGATGAAACGTGGAACGTGCTATGAGTACTAAGCTATAGTATTTTAGAAAATATGAGGTTCATGATTATGAGAAACTATCGTGTTAATAATGAAGTTCAGTTCCTTCATCACGTTTCAATGAAAATAGATATTATGTGTACATAAAAATCTTTGAAAAAGTAGACATCTAGAGTCATGTTTTGCGAAAGATTATTAAAATGTATCTTAGGAAGTCTTAGAAACCCATGCAAAATATGAATATGAATTTAGGGTTATTCTTATATAATATCCTCAATGGGTTACTAAATCAAAATATTTTATTTTTGATTATGAAGTATGGATTTTCATTATTTTGTATGTATCGTTTTTATCATCAATGGTAATTCCTTTTGCTGAATATTAGTTTTGGGCATGTTGAATATTCGTTATTATGTATACCCTTTGAGGACAGGACCATTTCACAAATACAAATCACTGAAGTACATTGTCTAGAACAAAAAAAAACCGCGCTATAACAGGCCTACACAATATACCTCGATTGCTAATTACTGTGACCGATTTTCAAGGCTTAAAGAAATTAAAAATTCGATTACTAAATATAGAATACAGAAGACAGATGTTAGATTAACAATGGATATCGGAGACATTGAATATCGTCGAGCAAAGATGGCAAACGAAGGTGGCATATTTTATTTACATAAGTTTAATCCTTCGTTACAAAAAGATAAAGAAAATTGCACATCATTATGCCACATGCCTCCACTTTGCCGGACATTTCTTTATTCATCAACTCATTTTTTTTTTAAACAGAAATACAGAACAAAATGAAGTAAAATATATAGACATGGGCTTTAAAAAAAAATATTGTCGCGCTATTTTCACAAAGGGTATAACCCCATTTACATACATAAAAACACCGCTGACACATACACTCATGCATACACACGCACTCTTATGCGCCCACATGGAAAACGATCAAGAAACGTGTTTGATATCATACATTAAGACATGTATATAACATTATTTGAGCTTAATGCAACATTGTGCATTGTAAAGCTACATTCTTAGACATACATGGGGAAACATTTTGGTGATTTAAAAAGCAAAACAACAGATCACTTATGATCAGGATTTATCAATTTCAACCATTCTCCCCATATTAGTACTAAATTACAATACCGACATATGTGGGGTAAAAGCTTGAGTTGGTACTATATAGTAGCAAAACATCTTCCACGAATATCAAATTACATTTCTCATCATCTAAATATCATCACAACCTATAACGTTTCCAACGTAATTTGATTAAGGGGACTTTCGATCCATTCCCATTAATCATTTTACCCCAGTCCTACAGTAATTGACTGTTTATTACACACAGTCCTAATATCCTAACAATTATCCATAAGGAAGTAGATTTATTGACTGCTTTCATTTCTCTTCATTTTTCGCGTCTTTCATGTAGAATAAGCCAGTTTGCAATTAGTACATCGTATGAATAATACTTATACATGACCCCTTAATAATATTATTGTACGCGCATGCGCATCTGTTTTGGTACACGCTCTACTTATTAACAACTAAAACCATACTGGTTCGCGCATCATGGTGAGCACATTATGAAAGCGTCGAAAGGTCACTTTGTACTCGGTACATTTGTATATTTATGACTTTTATCTCCACATGCGCAAACTGTAATTACGAAGTGGCTTATTCAGTATGCAGTCGTTGGTAATGAATTGGTTTTTAACAGTCTCAAAATATTTATGACGGTTAAATTCATATCGGCTTTGTTTTCAATTGGCTCACTTATTCACAGTTTTGTTTGCAAGAATGTACTAAATCATGAAAATGTTACTATAGTGATATATGGCATAATTTATATTTGGCGTTTGTTTCGTCCATGTCTCGCCCGGAGGAATGAAATATGCGATAAATTGTCTCTCGCCTTTTTACAAATAATGACTACAGTATTCATTTTGTCATTTTACAAATATTACCATATATTATACGTATAATATCTATTTTTTGTCTTTTTTTTTTGCAGAAATTATAGAGAGTAAGACATGATGAACAACAAAACGCACACCGAGGACAATGGCTGTTCCACTCAGTATAGTTTTGCAATCATATGGATTAAATAAGTATATTCTTGAAGAATACATGCATGTTTGTAGCCTCGCCATTTCAGCGTTTTGTCTCGACTTTCCTTACTTGATTTTTTTTATGGCAACGTATGGCTCAAAGGATGATATTTCTTCTTTCTTTATACCTTCCCATAATTTTGTCGTAAGTATTTGCCAACAATGCATGGATGCGTTAAGGCAATCACAATTCACCAAGAACATGGTGCTGAAATAGATAACAATAAGCCAGTTCGTATTTAGTCTATGGTACAAATGACCCTGACATGACCCCAATTTGTACGCGCACGCGCATTTGTTTTTGTGGACGCACTACTTTTTTAACGTGTAAAATCTTACTGGTGCGCACACTATGCGCACAATATGATAACGTATAAAGGTCAATTGTACTTGGTACACATGACCTCTATCTGCACAAATTGTAATTACAAACTGGCTTATTTCATTATTTCACATACCTCCATATCTGGAGAAGGGATCTTACAAGGTCAAGAAATTATGAATTCCATAAATGACCGGCTTATACCCCCGTTAATTCCGCAAAGAGCGTTGTCATTTGCTCACCAGATAAAGAAGTTTATTATCGTCCGTCGCTAGGAAATTAAGACGTTCGGCAAAACTTCATAGACGAAAGTGAATAACTTTGATCGGAACTGAAATGTCTGGACGACTCGGGACGATGGCTTAGGGGATATTGGCAGGTTCGTGGCGTTTTCCCTCTAGGCGCAATCGCAGGTTTGCACAGCCATGTCCTGGAGTTCCGCATTTCTGATATCACCGTCTTCGTCAAAAATGAGAAGACTTATTGACGTCATCTTGCTTGGAGAGCAGCACGGACCGGCCACCGCCATGCGATCCATCTGGCTAATGAGCTGTGTGTGCGGGTAGCGGTAAAAGTAGTGGTCGGGGCAACTTCCAAAGCAGTAGTTGGCTTCATATGTTCTAGGGGCTATGATCCAGTCCCAGCCAAATTGCTGGAAGTCCACAATGAGAGGGTACCTACAACACTCGCGCTCCTGGCGATCCTCCGAACACATCCGTTCACTACTTTGACGTTTCATCCGGACTCTCCGAGTATCATCTAAGCGCAGTTGCAAAAAAGGTCTCTGATTTAACAAGAAAGGGAATGAGACAATAGTTGTAAAAAGTGAAGTCCATTCAATCATTTGTAATGACAGTATACTGTACAGTTAAATGGCAGTTGCCAAATTTGAGGATATTAAGAGAGGAGCTGCGTCTTATGTCTCCACCTTAACGATTGGTATTCTAAATTACATTCTTATTATTTATTATTACCTGTGACAATTCTAAGGGTTTCGAAGGAGTAAGATAAAAGAGAATTGTCTGTAAATTTGTGCAATGTTTCAAATACGAACTACCATAAGAGAAAATATATACATGTATGTATTTAATCATCCTGATCGGATATGTTGAAAGAAACATTTAAAAAGAACTACTGGTTAATTGACATTTGTTCGCTTTTGTTGATGCAGTCTTGCCTTTGTATTTTCTATTGAATTCCATAATTTAAGGTAGGGCTATCTAGAGGAAGGAACAGTTGGAGCGCTTTTATGAAATATTAATACTTACTCTTGGTTCTTCCGTCGACGTTTCAGTTATGAGAACCGAATTTCCAGCGTCATCTTCCAGCTCGAGGACGATGCCGAGATTGGTCTCGGGTTCGGCTGCCCAACCTTGCACCACGTTAGTGAAGTCAACACTCCTCCATTCCCCAACTCTTAAACTGAGCTGCACCTTGATGTTGGCAACGAGTCGAAGTTTGGTATGTCCTGCGGAATGCGGTCGGGCTGTGATCATCTTGATGGTCATTTGATGGAGTGTGTTCTGGATGACTGTGGCAGGAGATACGTAGAAGTAAAGCTTGGCACTGGAGACGTGGTAACCGACCGTTTTCTCTGCGACGTTGAAGTAGCAACAGGCTGGAGCGTCGGTTCCTTGAGTCTGGAGCGCTGGAAGAATACATGAAATGTATACATCACGTCATAATAATGCAAAGAAAGCAAGCGGTAAAAAATAAGTAGAATATACTTTTACTGGCCCGCTGCTTCTTTTTTTTTTATGGGTTACGTCCTTTCATTTCATTATTGTTTATATCCAGCATATTCCTGCTGTATGGACAGCGTTTGATATTTTTTGAATCATCGACACATTACTTTAGTTTTATTCATTATGTTACAAACTTGACTATCTTCTACAAATCCTTAATTGTGAAGATCATTTACCACTTAAACATCTTGGTCCGTCTTTTAGAAAGGAGTAACATACTTTGAGCTAAAAGCAAAGTGCGAGCTATATATCAGTTTACTGCCGTATATAAATACCAAAATGATACATATTCCATAAACAAAGATGGATCTTGACGACCCAAATGCTTTCCCCAAGCTTACTCTACGCAGCAACAACATAATTATGATGACATAAAAGGATTATTAGTTATTTCGTCACTAGGGATTCTTACAAATAATATTTGTAAATTGAGTACAGTTGTGAATTGGTTGCAAACACGTGCAGGACTATTCACGCTAGTGTTGAAAATAGATCTGGTCCTTGGGCCAAAAAAAAAAATGTTTTGTCATCAGTCCACCTTGAGAGCATAAAAGGTTTAAGGGCAAACATGCATTAGTAATCCTTTCTTTACATCTTTCGATGATGAAGCTACTGAGTTTTTTATATTGACATGGAGCGTATAAACACGGCTCGTATAGGCTGTGAGAGTGACAGGGGAGAGAAGAATAGCTGTCAATCTCATGCAGGTGTGGGAGATGGATAAAGTCGGACAATGTCTATTGTTTGACAGCCACGTTAAGAAGGCACTTATACAGGAGCAGCTCCTTTCAGTGATGTCATCAATAAGTACTATTTGATCGCGGGCCGGCCCAACAAAATTGATGTGCTTTTAAACTCCATGTAAGTCTTTTGTTGTACTGGGTCCGTTATAAACAGATTATTTGTCTGTGAAAGCACATGGCAAGATTTGGTATATAACAATGACAAAGCCGGAGAAACGTGGTGCCTTGATACGTACTTAGTACCACTTATCTTGACCACAAAATACAACTTGCACGTGTTAAAGGATATAAGGTACCAAGGATGCATGACCAAGATGAAATGATGCTCTCTTACCACATTCATTTTAGATTTGTTAAAATTGAATATTTCATGACATATGTTTGCAATAATTTTGAATGCCAGCTCATCAAGACTACGATAGTAGCTAGTGACATTTACCACTCTTCACCCAGATGAAGTAAATGGGTACCCGGTAGGAAGAAATTCCTTGAATGCCTTAGCGCCTATAACCCGCTATAGCCGGGGTAATAGTATGATAGTATGTATTTAGCGCAGTAGAGTATATGTGTATAGTAGCTGCACTTTATGAATTGACATATTATTATTATTATTATTTCGTATGCATCTTCCTTGGCATCCCTTCTACGTCACTGAACTCTTTGTTCTTCGAAAGCACTGATGCATGACCGTCCAGGCGCCATTTTGTCCGTTTTGGGGCCTTTTTCATGCCTTTCGTTCTGCTTGCCTATCTCCACTATCCTACATGCTACAGACTTCAAACAAATTGCTATAGATAGTCCAAGAGTTGCTCTTTATTTAACTGTTCAGAGAAATACAAAATACAGACGTCAATGCATGCACATCGTTCTGATACGATTGCAGTTCTAGTTATTATTATTAATATTATTATTATTATTATTATTATTATTATTATTATCATTATTATTATTATTATTATTATTATTATTATTATTATTATTATTATTATTATTATTACTCGAAAAGCACTACTCTATTCTTTTAAGCAGAGAATGAATACACGTATTTTTTTAGAGTTGCATACTGAAATTTTGTAGGAGGGTTATTACAATCAGGGAGATAGTCGTAATTTAGTCGGTGACCCGTTATCCCTCTTGTGTATCTTTTATCTTTTTTGCGGCAGGCTGTAAGAATGAAAATTGTCCAAGATATTCATATTAAAAGCAATGACACCTGAATGTCAAAGTCATAGTCTGTTCAAGAAATTTGGGTTCCATTTTATGTCTCTTACATACAGAGACACACTCGGAATAATGTACGACAAATGGCATGACTATTTTTGTTTCTGAGTATTATTGTTAATTTTACTGAAGCAGTGCTTCGAGCACAGTTCATGATCAGTCAGAGGCAATATTCCAGAGTGGATAATGATCCGACCCAGCCCAATTGTATGAGATGTGCAATCCGGAGTTCGCCCCACCCTGGGAGCGATATTCAAGCAAAATAGGGTGGGCTTAAGAGTAGAGTGGTAAACCTGGCCAAGGATTACTGGAAAGTAATGTAAGCCCTATTGCACAAAGAAAAAAACTGAACTGAAATCTAAAATATCTATTTTAGATACATGTGGGATAAATACACATCGGTATAGCTAAGCTCAATGTTCACATGCCAGACGATTATCAAAATTACCGTAGTAGAGATGGTTTTCGATTAATTACATGATTAATTATTTTCTTATATTTTTAGGATTTCTAATTGATATTTCTACTCATTTTTTTCTTGCTTACTTTTTTTCTTCGTATTCTGCCTTCATTCAAACAAGTTTGTTTTTTTCTGTTTGCGAAGTTTATTTCTGCCTTCATTCAACACTAAGTTGTTTATTTCTTTTCTTTGCTGCATGCACTGCTTTGCACAGACACAGAAGACACAGTTGGTTGATATGATATCATGATCATCTATATGCTTTGTCGATTCATATAAATGTTAAATACTGAATCATGAAAGTTAGTAGTATTTACATACACATGATACATATCTTTTAAGGGTTAAAGAAAAAAAGATACCGGCCATGTTCCATTATTATTCAAAAATTTAAAACGAAATGGGGTCCCCCAAAAATTAGAAATAACGAAGTTCTTGAGGATCTTCATCATTTTTGTTTGGAAATAGGGCCGTCGATCTCCGCCCCGCCCCCCCCCCCCCTCTCTCTCTCTCTCTCTTTCTCTCTCTTTCTGAAATGGATCTATGCAGGTTGTCGTTTTTCTAAAACTCTTTTGTGTAACCACCTAAAAAGTACATTTCAACGGGTCAATTAACTTTTGAATATTTTGTTTTCGAACATTAATACACATTATTTCTTGGAAAAATACATGAGAGATGGCGGCATTCAGCATGACCAAAATGTTCTTCGAATTCTATGCTCTATTACAAAGAAAGAATTTTAGTTCTTTACGATTATTTCTACCTCTTTCCTGTAACAATGAGCAGTAAATCATATGAAGGTAAACAGAAAGTTTTCATTATGATTTATTAACATTTTTAAAGGTAAGGTACTATATACCACATAGGAAACAGCTTTGTTGAATTCACATGAATTGGTATTATGAATGCTATAGAGGTCTAATTGGAAAGTTTTGATTACATTATCGTTTTGTAAATGTTTAATTCTCTTTTATTTACCTTAATGAATATTTAGGTCCAATTACAGTACTGATTAAATTGCAGTCCGTTTGATTTCATTGATTTAAATAATGATTATTGTATTGAGATCCCTGCTGTCATAATTTCTAAGCTGTGGTTAATTTTCCCTCCCTTGAAAAGTGATGTGCAGATGCGAGGAGTAAAGATATTTCATATCCCTGATCATGGTGTCGAATTCCTTTTCCCTTTGGTTTTGTATTTCCAAACATTTTTTTTAACGTAATGGATTTCAAAATATTGGCCGTATTCGATTAAGCCTGTCTAAGAGAGTGACATGACTACACCGTATCTCTGTACTATTTTATTATTACTATGGCTGTAAATGGCTTGAAGTGGGAATGACGTGCGAACGGAAAATACTGCATGTGGCCAACAAAAAAGACAATAAAAAAAAACAAACAAAAAAACAAAAACATTTTGAGAGGAACAGTTCTTCAGTCAATAACTTTTTCTTACTGTTCACACTCTGGACTGGAGGTTTTATTTTTTTCGAGCCATTGTCCTTAAAATATTACTACTTCTTTGACATTGTTGAAAGTCTTTCCAAAAATTGGAAAGTTTATTATAAAATGCTGGGAAAACACATTGGATTTTTTTTTCAAAGGTAATGTACCTTTAATTTTATCGTACGGTGTTTTCGACTTTTGATAATCACAAATCAATCATTTATGCGCAGGGTTATTATGGTGCATAGACTCAAAGGTTTAGAGATTAATGTAAATGACTCAAACGTGTTCCAATTTCAATGCAATCCACTTCAGTATTCATGATGATTTGCCTGAATTTGTGATTACGTATGTCATAATTAGACCGTAAAGATTTGATTACCCTAGATTATAATACAAAAAAGAGAGAGAATAATTGAAAAACATCTGAAAAGTTGAACTGATTGATGTGTTTCTATTATTAATATAAAGTTCACTGCACGTGCTCTTGTATATATCAGTTTTCACAAGTCATTGCCCTTCTATTTTTGTCGATTCTTGTCTAAATCGACATTTCGAATCAGAAACTTGCAATTTGATGTCGTATCATTCTACACAAAAAAAAACCAAAAAAAAGTGCATGGATTTTTTATAACGTTCTAAATATTAAATGATAATCAGATACCTACAATTAGGCAATAAAACTTTTAGCCATTCTGGAGCCCGTAACATAAAGAGATAAATCAGTCTTACGATTGATATCAATCGTAAGTCTATGGCAAACCATGTACTGAAGAGTTACAATTGATCGTAAGATTGATTATATCTCTTTATGTTACAAGCCCCTGGACAGTATACATAAGTTAAAATCCCAAGTTCTGGTCTCTTACTTTTACATGCTAGATTATAATTATTCTTCCCATGTTTATACCATGACACTTATCCTGCCACGCCCAATGTGTGAGTACAAAAAAAAGGGCGCTGTGAGGTAAAATTTGAAAGGAGAATCCATTTCTCATGATGTAGCGTTCAGTGCTGAAGACTCAAATGCTGTATTCAAATTATCGAGATACGGAGTGGCAGCAAAATCAATACCAGCTATGTCGTGACCCGTGTGAAGAGATAAAAGGATGGATGTTTTTCTTTTTCTTCTTCTTCTTTAAAAAAAAATAATCTTAGAACTCACTTTCTCAATGGACCCATACCCATTCCTAATATATTTATAAATCTCCAATATTTTAAGGCTCACAAGTCTCGCTGCCATATATTCCTAAGCAGAACACTGACTTTACTACCATTATATATATATATATATATATATATATATATATATATATATATATATATATATTTATATATATATACATACATATATACATTTATATAGAATTATATACCCATGTATATTTAATGGGAGATGTGCAGATGCGTTTACCGTTCGTATATATATATATATATATATATATATATATAGCCTCCAGCCGCCATTTCCTCTGTCACCGATCACATTTAGTTTATTGATAAATCGGCTGGATGACGTCATTTATGCTGGCTGGATCTTACGACAACCCTTAAACATGGCTTTCACTAGACGAGGGTGCCTTTGAAAACCTTCTCGCGAAGGTCTCAATCGATATCGGCGACACTTGAGTGTCGAGAGATCGTCCCCTGGGCACACTTTACCATTCAACCCCCTGGTGACGGATAATTAATGCAAAAACATGGAAAACAAGTTTTCTTTCATATCAAGCAAATGTTTGATAGGGGCACATTCATTGCATGTCGAGTCTGGTTTCTCTTCTTAATGCTATCTACTCTCCATAGTTATGTATTTCGTTATTCTATGTTCCCTTGTATCTATTATTTACCTTTATTCTGTAATTTTTCAAGATTTCTTTCACGTGGCACGCAGTAGACTGGAAGAAAATGTTTCATGTAAAGTCTCATAAGTCTATCAACAGTCATAGCTTCATCACCGGCCTGAAAATTTCCAACCTTTCCAAAGTCTTAAGTAAAATATATGAAAGCTATTCAAAAGGCATGTTGGAAAGTTACAGATAAGAAGATTATCGTTCATGTATTAAAACTGTCTTCAGGTGTGTCTTTTGAATTTTTTTTTTTTTAATTTCTATTTCTCTCAGTTGGTAGTAATTTGTCACAACTTAACCAATTTCATTTTTAAAGATTGACTAATTTCATCCGATGTTCATTTTTAATTGGTTATCCTAGATATATATACTTTACCAAACTGTTGCTTCAAACTGGATAATTAGTACCCTTAAAGGTACATCACACCACAAGAAGGCTTTGAGTTTCAGCTCAAACTAATTCGTTTCAATGCATGTTCAACCAATACGTTCATGTCTTCTCTACAGATCACTTAACATTATCGAATATTCCTTTCATCGTCCATCAATCTCACTCAGAGATGAAGGACTGTAACCACTTTCCTTCACATGATTGTCATTACAATTTTCTTCTTTCATTGTATTGTAGAGGTCTGATGGCCGACGGAATTAGGATATTTTTCTTCCTCTCTTGATTAGTCATAATTAGAGGGTCCCTGTCAATCACAATTATCTTTATAATACATTTATCAGTTTTAAAAAAATCAATAAAAATGGCAGTGTGGTATGTTCCCCCACTACAGGAAATGCTTAGGAAATGGTAAAGGTAGAATAACCTTCAAAACTTATTCTTATGGCGTAGTCATTTATGAGTCATTCATGTAATGAACGTTATTGAACCTTGGCCGTTGCGTTAATTTGTTATCCCGAATACATTGAAGAGGTTAACCCTATATGGCCCTTGATATTCTTCTAGGTAGTGTAGTGTCCCTCATAAGTAAAGGCCATATAGGGTACAGTGTGTGAAAATATGAAGTCCTTCTTGTAAAAGCAAGAGACATTTAAAACTTTTGATCTATCTAAACAAATTAAAACGTTTATCAAGTAAAAAAAACATATTTTTAGATAATTTAATATGTATATTTTACGATGATTTCTTCGAATAATTTCGTTTTGACATTTGAAAAAGATGTGTACTTGTCAATGCATCATTATAATTAAATTTGTGAGTATCAGTTACTAATTCAGAATACAACAATATCGTTGTACATTGCACCAGTCAACCCACCTTTTACTACCAAGTGTCATTAAAAATTCTGACAATTTGTTGCACATGGAGTTTTGGAATGACATGCAAAAAGGAAAGAAAACGTGAAAATGATATGACCTTCTATACCCTCTCCCCACTGGATGGCCATGTCATGCTCCCTCGCATTTCTGCCCCTAGTAAGACCAGTTAGTGCACCCCCTCCCATGAAACCAGTGCCCCCTGCACCCCCCCCCCCCCCTTGACTGGATACACACTACGACATTGGAGTCATCGAACTGTAAAGCGCTAAGAGATATTGTAGATGTATTGTACGCTATATAAATCCAGAATATTATTATTATTATTATTATTATTATTATTATTATTATTATTATTATTATTATTTATTATTATTATTATTGTTATTATATCTTTCAAATCCGTATACATGTACAATAAAACGAACAATGAAAAAAAATGTAACAGTAGTATTACATATAAAAGATAAAACAATAATATGTTTCTGAGCATGCTCCTCAAGCTCCCTGGAAGAAAAAGCAATTTATAATCACTATGACTATCAGGCCTTTCCTTCCGACTTGGGAAAGCATGCTCAGGAGCACTCAATTGACATGTAAATTAAATTACAAGAAGGTCTAAAATGAAGTTAATCCTGTATGCAGCTGAAATAGCTGAATGATATTAAAAGATCATTAGGAATATACAAAAATAATAATGATGAGATAACGCATAATTATCGCTATTATCCTGTTACGTCTACGACTCTACGTACTAACGTAAAATAAATAGTTGAAAGATTATTACATTATCGTAAAACATGATATTTCTTAATTAAAGGTGGCAACAGAGGAATTTCGATCGGATGAGTGTCGAGCGAAAGTTGCCGACCGGTTTCCAGATAGATAAACAAATTTCGCCGACACTTCTCGAAGAAAGGTCCTCAGATTTTAAATGATACAAAGTAAAAAAAATCAAACAAATTTCGACAACAATTTATTCAAAGAAACCATACCATTCCCCCTTTCTCACGATCGATGCAATGCCCCTACTGTTATATGAAGTAATAACTCTCACCTAAAATTGAAAAAAATAAATTAAAAAAATAACCCAACATTTTAACACTATAAATATCATGCCGCATACACAGAAGTTCATGATTCTGGAACACGACTTTGAAATATACGAGCACATATGGAACTCGATATATTTATGGGATGGGTAGCAAATTGTGACAATTAGGATTTGTATTGATTGAAAATCGTTGAGCTCCTGTCATTTTAACAATTTTGGGAATTGATTGATCAAGAGCCATAAGTAAACATTTAGGAGCTTATAGTAGTAGTGTTTGATGCGGCAAGAAATGCTAGTGGAATTAACGATTAAGTATTAAAAAAATTTGGAAATTGATTGATAACGGTCTATTGACTAGCATTTAAAACATATAGAAAGTTTCGTTTGATAATATTCTCAAGACCTCATGTTCTTGGGTAAAAAAGGTGATAAAATATATTTTGTTTACATTTTTTTTTTTTTTTTTTTTTTTACAGTTTTCTGCATTCTTTGATTCATGCTATACTGATTTTAGTAGTATATCATCGCCCCATAATTATATTTAGAAATTACGTCCAAGGGCTACTATAATTATAATGTTATCTACAACATTAAGTAGACCTTTTACACTTCTTATATGTTATACAATTATATACATGACGTGTTGGGATATTACAACAAGAAATATGCGTAGTTTTAAACTTTTCGCGCTTTTAGGCTATGTAAAAGTGAATCATAGTTACTCGTCCGCTTTTTTCACAAAGGAGGAGGAGGGGCTTCCATGTTATTTGATATATGATATTTTTCCCACAAAAAAAAATGTAAATAGGTCAATTTCTGGTCAATAGGTCAATTTCTGCACAACATCTTTGAAATAAAATTTCATATATCTATGCACTACAGAGGTTCAAACAAGTTTAAACTGCACTATATACATGCTTTAGTTTTTACAGGTTTCATAAAATTTCTCTCTATTTCATGTTTAATGAAAGATATCAAATATCAAATGAAAATAGTTTTTGAGACGGGTTGAAAAAGGAAGAAGGAGGAAACGAGAAACAAGGGATCAATTTTACCCGGCCTTATATATTTTATGTAGCTATAGGCAGTTTGTGATGCCACATTTCCACGAGGTCTGAAAAGCAGGGGCGTTGAGTGGTCTTCATGAATGTGATTGGGGGTTAACGCATTAATTAAAGGCTTGCGCCTCGTACGAGTCTTAAATCTTAAATGATCTTGAGAAAACCTCTCCCCCTTGCCCCTAGAATCTACGCCCCTATCTTTAACTTGATAAAGCTAATTATTTTTATCGTAGACGTTCAAAATAGTATATCGGTATTTTCGACGATATCAGTTTGATAAGAACCGAAAAGCGATGCATTCCTCACTGATCAATATTAGACTAGAGATTCACTTGCGATTAGTTTAACTATATTTTGAAAAGTATTGGAAGATTTTAAAATTAATTTACTTACGTCTCTTGGCAAATATGAGGATCCTTTCTAGTTGTGCTGGGGCTGGGTCGATGTATTCTGCCTGGGGTGAATCCGACTGGACCGCGGGATTGTTCTGGAACTGTGGATAATTGTTGAGTAGGTTTCTTATGGCTGGGTTCTTCGGAGGAGGTCCTGTAATATTCGGCACATGTGTCATCTGTAGTTTTTCCAAGATGCGTCTCTTAATACTTTCAATCCGGAATTGTTTCTGCTGGTCCTGCATCCAGCATGGTGGACAGGTGGCGAAATCAGGCGGAGGGGTCATGGTTTCTTCGCCCTCGTCTGGTCCACTGGTCAGCTCGGGATCCTGAGTTCCATCCTCTGCAGGGAGTTCTTCTGATGGGGTGTTTTCGGCGGGGATTTCATCAGGCTGTTGGTAGGCCGACATGGGGATGATACCG
The DNA here is from genome assembly GCA_025618425.1 of Heliocidaris tuberculata. NCBI lineage: Eukaryota > Metazoa > Echinodermata > Echinoidea > Camarodonta > Echinometridae > Heliocidaris > Heliocidaris tuberculata. The sequence continues at coordinate 23,352,552 of CM046849.1, forward strand.
GCGTGCCGTCTCCACGATGGCGGATGACTCGCTATCGTCAGGCATACGAACTCGACGACGAGTAGCGCTAAGCAGACGAGATGATTAAGCTGGGCCATTTTTAGTGCAGGGGGTTATGATGTGTTCCTCTTCCTATAATGTGACCCGGTCCGAGTGAATTTTTAGGGTGGAATCCCCGCGTATTTATTCCTACCGGTGGAGACTTAAAAAAGGAGAGAGGGTGGGGTGTGATGTAGGTGTGTGTTGTAGCGGCTGCTGCACCGAGTAGCAGTGAACAGCTGATCGATGAGCTCATGTATTTTGCCCAGGCCAGTGCCGGGCCCCTGACCGTACTCGACGCCCATTGGCTGACCAGGCTGAGCAAGGAGACCGTATCGACCAATCGACACAACAAAAGTGCGCATGGTCCACGCCACCTTAGCGACAGGCAGATGAGCCCGTAACAATAGCTCAGCACACACCCCCTTCCTTCAAGAACGGCACCGCCCATCTCGCACATTCCGTATATAGATCCAACATGACCTCCTCTAGTGAAAGCATAGAAGAGCACATGAAAAGCGATAAAGAAATGATCATAAAAGTCACTTTGTAATTGTATGTGGTTTAACGATTCGATGCCCTTCGCATTTCCTTGGCGAGATCTAATGAGTACCGTCAGGCGATGTCAGGCAGTGAATCATAGCTGAGCGAAACTTCTCTCTTTGCTCTGCGTCAATGGGACCCCGGGCACCGATCAGCTGATCACCAGCTGAAGCCGGTTATTATATTCCTACGCCCCCCCCCCCCCCATTCTTATTCTCTCTCTCTCTCTCTCCCCCTCTCTCTCTTAATAGCAAGTTTCCCTGTACATGCCTGCTCTATATAGACTTACCTTCTCTTTTCCTCTCTCATATTTTATTTTGCCAACAGTGTACTCATGCTAATACCTAGAAGAAGTCTCCTCCATGCCGAATATGTGAATCGTGATTGAAAGCAATAGCAAGGATTAAAGGTACTTTTAGATATCTGGAAGGGAAAAAAAGGAATATGTAAATTAACATGACTCGACATTTTCTATGTGCTTCATGCTTTAAAAATTGCATTTACAGCATGCCATCAGTGTTGTATATTTCAATGATGTTAGGTTATTTTGATTTAATTTCCACATGTTGCTATCATATTTTACTATCGCATCCATGAAATGAAAATGATACTAATATATTTTTATTCCCCGCTCCTCTCTCTCTTTCTCTCTCTCTCTCTCTCCCTTACTCTTTTCTCTCTCTTTCTCCCTCTCTCCCTCTCTTTTCCTTTTTTCCTTCAATTTTCTCTATTTTTCAAAACTGATTATTTATTGATTCATTGATCTCTTTTCGCCCTATTCCATTGTCAATGTTTCTTCTTCTTCTTCTTCTTCTTCTTCTTTTTTTTTTTGGGGGGGGGGGAGGGGCTTTCCCCCTCTTTACTGCAGCAAATAATGGTAAATACAGGCTCCAACTAAAAAAATAATCAAAGCATAATAATACACGTAACATTTATGACATTAAAGATTCATTCTTTCACGTAGAAAGATGAAATTTAACAAGAAAAAAAACTTTCACTTGTAATGGGAAATCTCTTAGCGGAATTGACAGAATTTTTATCTTAAAAACAGAAACCCGTTTTTGAGGGAAATATTTTTCCGTATGCTTTTAGTCGCTTTCTTTTCTTTTCTCTATTTCTGTTATCCTCATGTTTCCAGCCTTTAGATTGATATTTCTTGATACTACCCCCCCCCCCCCCCCCGGAAAAGAAATAGTGGTAGTGGGAAGGTTGTCTCGTACCATTGCAGACGCTTGTAGTACCGATAATTACCCAGTCCGATCCGTGACCTGACTCAGTGGGTGTTATTTTTAACTTACACTTAAACTGCCATTTTGTTTTGTGACACGTTTTCTTTCCTTCTCTTTACACCCTAAATTGTTTCTCACTGCCCTTCTCGTATTAAATTGTTCATTTTTTGTTAAAATACTAGTTTCGTCATTGTCCCCTTCAGGAGTGGCCTTTACGCCCACTGGATCTCTATTGATATTCTGATCAGGATTCTTGAAAGCGAAAGCATGGGTCGTGATACACTACAGGATCGATAACATGCATATACGTGAAGTCCTCGTCTCATAAATCTTAAGTGCTATTGCAATATGCCCTTGCGTGGATCTCTTAAATTGGAAAGGTCAAATCGTTAGGAGAAAATGTTCGAAAACTAAGAAAGATTATAATGGGGGGGGGGGGTTACAGACGAAACGAAGAGTTTTACTCATCAAATGGGCACTATGTTTTACGGCCCACACTACTGGGCGAGAAACAAAACTTCGTCAAAATAGAGACAGGTTCAAATGATCATGATGAGGGGGCGGTAAGGAGGCGGAGAGGCGTAAAATTTATTCTCAGAGAAAAATATAAGGAGGGGTGATATTGTACACTTGTATTGAAACACTTCACGCATAATATAAATGACGAACGACTGTGAATAAAAATGGAATTTTGACGCCTAAAACACAGCAGTGGTTGACCATTTTACCATGTAGAAGACACGCATGGGATTTGGTGGGAAATTATGCTGTTATTTGAAAAGGGTTCCTGATTTATTTTCTTTCTTTCCTTTTCATACTCAAATACAGGCCCGTGCCAATTTTAAGGGCATGTTTTAACTTTTTTTTTTAAAAGAAATATCACACATCTATAGTTGATTATTTTTCGTTTGTAGATCACACCTCCACTTCCTTATCAGTAGGTTTATATCTGAAGAGGAATACATCATCGTTTTACCAAGGTAATGATAATAATAATAATGGTGAAAAATTATAGAGCGCACACACCGTCCAAGGATGCTCATGGCGCTAGCCCAGCAACAGTTCTCTTTAATCCAGGTATACTACAAATTTATGTTATTATTGGATTTTTAGTACTAAAAACTTAAAATAAATTTACATTTGCATCACCCACTGCGACTCTTAGCTCCCCCCTGGTGAGGCCCGGTGCCCTATAGAGTAAAACTATAGAATAGTTTTGAATATTCCATCCACAAATATTGTACTATTCCTATACCATGAAAGTGAATCTCAAAGTAAATTGAAAATTCAACAAGAGGGAAGCCAGTCCCTCGTGTTGTGGGCCCATTGCAAATGCGAGGGGGCGTACGCCAACTTGACCCCATGCTGGATACGCTACTACTCGTTATTTTGATCAACTCTCACCATGACTCTCACAGAATGCCATGATCCTAAAGTTTTGCAGGCGCTCCTATATATATTCGGCCAACTCGCGAAAGGACGCACTTAAAAGTAGGGCGGGTCGAAGGCACGCCTTCTCCTTTTCAAACTCCTACATTTCTCATTATCTTTATGATACATTTTCTACATCATCGTTAACCCTAGCTCCGCCCACTCCCCTCTCGATTCCTCCTCCCCCCCCCCCCTCTCTCTCTCTCTTCTTCTTCTTCTTCTTCCTTCCCCCTCCGTTTAGCGGTTTATGTTCCTTCTTCTCCTCTTCCTGCTCCTTGTTATTCAGTTCTGCTTTGCCTCCGTTATCCGTTTTTCATACTCTAAACAAAAATGATAAACCCGTGTCATGCAGTGTTAACGACTTTTGCTATACACACATAAAGAGGGTCCAAGCTGAAATATTATTTCGATTCCACATTGATATTGTCTTGATATTGTCGTAGGAGATGAAGTATGGCAAGGGAGTTCCGCTGAGAGGTAGCAAGGGTGTGATAAATGTCAAAATATTCGCAGGCTTGATCTTTGACGAGTATTGTTAAGAACATGGCATGGAACAGGCACGTAGATGACACCTCTTCTACAAAGTACATTTTTCTTCTTCTCTTGTTTAGTCCGATGCATGACGTGTTGATTGGGAAGTTTCCCAGCTGATATTCGTGCGGATAATGTGCCACGCTGCACGCAACATCTGTCATGAGAAGTGGCGTAGCGGCAGGAGGAGCGGGGGACACGCGCCCTGCCCCTCCTTCGAATGGCCAAAACGGGAAACTGTAAAAAAAAGAAAAAATGAGGGGAAATAGAAAAATGAACACAAAATAAGATGACAGAGATGCCTCCTGCACCCTCCTCCTAATCAGTGGCCTGGTTAATTCTCAAAGGACTCCACCCCATGATGCCAGTGCACCCTCAGTAGCTGGAGTCATGTAACGCCACTGGTCATGGGACCTTTGTAAACCTTGATATCAACAGGAAATAACATTATTCCAGAATGAGTGTATGTCGTACGATATTTTGATAGGATGTCACGGTATAATACATGATAAGATGATGTCATAAGACCAAGGGTAACGTGACCTGTTAACTCAGTTCTAAGTCTTTTTTGTTGTCAAATTGGGGGGTACTCGTTTTTCCGAAGGTTCATAATTCCGAAGGTTCGTGATTCCGAAACGTAAATTTACCATAGCAGGGGGGTCCATAATTCCTAGAAAAAAAAAGGGGTTTATAATTCCCAACATTTGATGCATTACTCTGAGGGTTCGTTTTTCCGAAGGTTCGTAATTCCGAAAATGAAATAGGGTTCGTAATTCTGAAAGTGAAAAAGGGTTCATCATTCCGAAGGTTCGTGATTCCGAAAATGCTGTAGAGCCCTACGTAACTTTTCGGAGTTACGAACCTTCGGAATTATGAACCCTTTTCATTTTCGGAATTACGAACCGTCGGAGTAACGAACCTTCGGAAAAACGACATATAACCGTTAAATTGACCCCCCCCCCCCAAAAAAAAAAAAAAAAAAAAAAAAAAAGATCATGTATCTCAACACTGTGTTGGATTGATCATTGACATAAGAGGGAGATGTACACTAGTCGAGAATGGCCTACTTTTACGAATAAGTGGTTGCACTTTACAAGTTGATACTTTCACTAGCCTTTCATCGGTAATAACCCCAAGACAGACTGTACATCTCTGGATATGATCCAAGACCAAGAGGACCCTTTTTCACATTGTGCGCGAGAATTGAATTCTTGTGATTAAACTTCAAAGTGCCACAGAACATTGGAAAGTTTTCTCATCAGGACTATCTCACTGGCACTGAAATAAAAGCTGGACAACATTGTCAGTTTTATTGAGGCGTCTCTATCAGCTATTAATGATCTATGATGAGATGAAATGCAATCTTCCTTACTAACACACACTTCGAATCAAGCTTATTATCAACCCAACATGCCCGAACTCACCTATTTAAAAAGCAGGCTAATGCAACGCTTGTACCCGATAACATGGATAACATGAACAAGTATCTGTATTTCCCTTTTCAGCCATGACCAAGGAAAACTCTGCAGTTATTCTGACATTGGCCGGAGAAGCTCTCACATATAGTTCACGCATAGTTGACATCTGGGCTTTGCTGCTTGACTGTTGACAATGCCAACTCTGATATATTGTTTTTGGAGGGTGTTCCTCAAGGGTCCGCCCTAGGCCCGCCGCCGTTTTGCATATACTCACCATTCATAGTCGCGTTTTCGTAGCAGTTATGACCTTCATTGATGATTAGACTGTCGATCCATCTTAAGTTGCTGCTGGTTTAACATTCATACTTCACAGATGGCTGTCAAGCAACTAAATATATTTCAAAATGTATGCTCTTACGTGAGTAGAAGGGGTCTATTCGTTATTCATAGAAAACCGCTATTCATTTAACACGCGTTATGAATAGCGGTCCTTATGAAGAGTTATGAATAGTGGTCCTTATGAACGGAAGTCCTTATGAATAGCGAGGTAATTTTCTATGGTTTGCTCGCTATGTAGAAGGACCGCTATTCATACAAAACCGCTATTCAATTAGTCACGCGTTATGGATAGCGGTCCTTATGAATAAGTGGTCTATATGAATAGCGGTCCTTATGACTAGCGAGGTTACCCCGAGTAGAGTGTTTAAAGGGGAAGTCCGGTTCGAGAATTACTTGTTTTTAATAGAAGCAGAAAAATCAGACAAACCGATTAAAAAAGTTTCCGGAAATTCGGACTATTAAAAAGAAAGTTGAGATTTTTTAATGACATGAAAAACTAGGGAAAACTGAAAAACAGTAGTCAAATTGGCAACTCGGTCATGAGTTTGTGAAATCATTACCTCACAACTCACCAATTATTTCGGTGAGTTTGATAATACAAATTCTCAATACCAAGTTGTATTTATAGTAATATGTTTTTACATGTAGACACCTTCAGAAAAGGTATTGAGATTGTTTTCAAAATAGGATATGTTTATAATCACTCATTATGAATATTTTTTTTTAAGTTATATTTTCATGATTCTTACGGGAAATTATTTACTTTGTATTAGTGTATACTTGCAAAAACATATAACCATAAATGTAACTGGCATTAAGTTATGATCAAATCGTATTAATTTGTATTACTGATGTGAACAAGTTAATGCTGTTGAGTTGTGAGGGAATTACGTCACAAACTCAGCACTTTGTCTTTTCATAGTTTTTCACTGTTGTCTGCTATGTTCTGTTTGTGAATCAGGTGGATTTTATACTTTAATAGATCCCCCTCGTATAGTAATCTTCATGTCTTTGCAGGGGATCCAGAGTACAGTACTGCAGCTAAGAAAATGAATGTTAATAATATATCAGTCATCTTGTGATTGGATTTTCTTAGTCTCTCACGTGATGTTACACTGTAAAAAATAACTGTAAAACTACAAGTTTTCTGGCCTTTGAAATTATTTGAAGTTATTGCCGTTATTTCAATTTTACAGTCTTTTTCCTGTAAAACAACAGCAAGCTTGTTGGTTCACGGAAATCAGCATATATTTACAATCACCCGACATAAAACACTGTTAAAAACCATTTTAACAAGTTACCCTGTTAAATTACAAATCGTTTCCATGGTTCCGTTTTAATTTACATAGATTTTCCTGTTAGAAATTAACGTTTCTACTATTTAATTTAAAAAACAAAAAACAAAAAACGGAAATCTGTTATTTTACATGTACTGTGGAAAAAACGGGCATTCCCCGGCATCCTGACTGCCAGGAAATTTCCCGTGAAAAAACGGCAAAATGTTTTTTACAGTTTACAATTCCCTTTGATGCTCGGAACGTTAACTCATATTAGAATTTTTAAACAATTTTAAAGCCCAAAATGAAGATCGATGGATTGTGCATAAATCTACCGGTATGTTAAACTGCACTTTAAAAATAATCGCAAATTAGTTATCACTATCGTTAAGTGTGTTTAATATAGAAACCTCTCTCTTGCATTTTCCTCTTTTTCTGATTGCGTACGTTTAAAGCACCCCCGTGGACAGTGGAGGAAAAATTGTCCGCATTCAAATTTAATACAATGAAAAAAATTAAATCGCTGTTTGTTTTCATTTATCATCTTGATGTTACATAGCCATCGAAGTTTTAATTAGTATGGAATACGGTCTGGAAGCTAGCATTATTATTTCAATATTTGATACCACACTCCTCAAAGCTCTAAATGCTTTTTAACCTTACCGCACCTCCTAAGAACACGCCTCTATGTAATAAAAATGTCGTTGATGATTAATCAAAACCGCAAAAATATCTTTAATTCTGTAAGAAAAAGAAGAAAAAAAGAATGGTGTGTCTTACATAAAGTAGACATAAAACAGGATAAGGTCTGTACATCTAACTAGTTCATGGTCAGTAACCTCTACTACAAATTACTCTTTCATTTGATTGACAAGAGATCTCCATGTGGCTGGCTTGATTCGATTTTCGCGTCGCTCAACTGTATTATGGTAATGGCTCGTTCACACCTGGTGCGGTAAACCGCCTATAAAAAGGGCAAAAAGTAAAAACACAAACATAAAGCAGAACAAAACGGCATATGCATTGTGCGCTTCACATGTTTGTATCTTATATATATGTTGCCAGCTTTATGATAATTCCGTTCTGTTGTCTTTAGTTTTGTTTTACCGAGTAACATCTTTTCAATTTCACTTATTCCTGTTGATTTATGTTGCCAGCTTTATGATAATTCTGTTCTGTTTTCTTTAGTTTTGTTAAGTTGCTTATTATTATTATTTGTTTCATTCTATTTGATTTAGCAAATAAACTTGAAGAGGGCCAGGAGCCGAAAGCTTGTAAATACACCGAGTGACCTGCTTCATTCCGTTCCATCATTATCTGTTCACATATCTAACTTTAACATGGTTCAACCGAACGGTACACACATCCACACCTCTCTCGCTATATACATATATATATATATATATATATATATAGTGGTACGCTGTGCTCCGACATATTATGCTCAGGGCTTTATTTCGTCAAAGATATAGGGGTATATAGGGTTTAGGTTGCAATAGGGTTTTAGGTTGTCAGTTTAGGGTTAGGTATATAGTGTTTGGTCGAGTGTTAAAGTTTAGAATTCGGTTAGCGTACGAAATTGACGCGGTGCAATTGTCGCCGGAGCATGTGTCGATGTTGACCACATTGGGTGTAAACGAGACTTAACATCTTGTTCCTCTGTCTGCTTTTTGAATATGCATTGGTCAAGGGTCAACAGCTCTTCAATTCGACTGATAATGAGACTAAATTTGGTGCAATTTAGACGACACAGGTGTGGATTCTATAACAGGTAAACACTATGCAGACATGTCTCCTCTTTCCATGGCATTCCTCCTTGGGCTAAAACTAAAGAACTATTTATAACTTGTTTTTCATCATTTATCAGGGTTCGTCATTCACCTCTTTATGTTACTCCCTCTTTCAGGAACCTGTAATTTTTTTTTTTTTTTTTGAAGACCAAAATTAGAGAAAAGTCTATGTCAAAACCAATCCTAGCCCTTACGCTATCCCTGTCATGTCTTAACATGATTAACCCCAACCCTTCCTAATACCAGTTCTCAATTCTCCACAGAATGGAATCTTTAAAGAAGATAATAGTTATAATGATAATGATAATGATCGAAATATTGATAATATTATATATATAGAGAGAGAGAGAGAGAGAGAGAGAGAGAGAGAGAATACTCGTTTGAGCGTACGACAGTGAGCTGTTCCACCAGCTGAAAAAGTTCTCCCTCCGGAAATTCAAATTTTAGAAATGAATTTATGATATATGGGCGGCACTGCGGCCCTTAAAAAGTGCCTCCCAGCCATCAGGAAATCATTCCCCGCCCGTGGGTACCAAAATGAGGGGACCAAAAGAGCCAGGGAGACGCCTTTTCGAACCAAAGAAAACACCCCAATTCCTTAGCTTATTATATTATAAGATAAATATTTATCGCTTCCCACAACCACCTATTCCTCTGAATATTCTCTGTTTTTATTGTTACATGCAATTTATTATAACGATTATTGATTAGTCTTTGCTCATGTCATGCATATGCATGATAAAGGGCAATTCCAAGCGTTACGGAGTGACATTCACAAAATATTTTCAAGTCTGAAAGAAGAATATTATGAACATCATAATGAATATTTTCAAATTGATAGTGCAGTACATAAACCAATAAGAAGTGCTTTCACAACTGTTGAGTTTCATGTCAACCATCCATGAAATTTATGAAATATTAACTATTATATTGTTTCCTTACGGAATGACACAAAAAAGGACATGGCTTTTTAACCAGAATAGACATTGCTTAAACTCTGTGAACTTTGAATATGCATCCGGTTTTCAAGATTGCTGTGGCATTCTGTAGTATGTTAGCTTTGATATGACACCACCTGACCATGTTCCTGGAAATCTATTTGAAAATATTTGAAATTTGATTCATAATATGAAATGAAGCAGCGTTACGGAATGACCGTTACGGAATGACTTCTGAAAGTCAATGGGGAATAGTGTATACGTTTCATATTATGTAAATAAGTAGGAAAACCATAGTTTGAAACACAGATTGAGCAAACAATCTGATAATTTTTGATGACCTAAGATATCTCTGTTAAAATAGCTCTATTAGGGTTTATTAATTTGCTATAATTTATGCAAATTTTATTCATGAGTTCATATTTTTGTTAATAATGAATATTTTTTTATTCTGAAGAGCATTGATTTGTGTAAAATACTTCTGGTAGGTTTAAAAGCCATTCAGATAGATTTTTCATTACATTCTATCTTATATTGCATGTATTTCATTGTTTTATGGATTTCTTATGTATTCTTGTTTTTAATTATTCATAAATTTCATCATATGATTTGTTTTATTTGATACTATCTTCTAGATCAATATTTAGGTCTAAAATACAGGACAATCAAACCTATACAGTTAAGAAATACATCTCATTAGCAAATGGAATAATAAAACACAAATTTCCCATTCGTTTTGTACACAAAACCCAAAATATCCAAATTATTAAATTTTGTATCATTTTCTTACTAGAAAATGATTTCACCAGCTCTACATTAGTTGATAATTGTCCTAAATATCAAGCTGAAATAACGTATAGGTTCAGGGTTGAATTAATTTATGCAAAGCTGAATTCCTTAACATTATTTTTTTTACGGAATGACATAATCATATCATAATTCATATGTAAAATATTTCTTCAAACCAAAAGCACATACATTTTGTAGATATTAGGTACCTTGATTTACCTATCAACTTTCAAAACAGAATGATAGTCCTTTTCGGAAATATGTTGAAGTTATATTTTGGGCGTTACGGAATGACAGATTTTTTTTTTTTTTTTTTTCATTTTATAGTTTCCAAGGTTACTGAAGTAAGAGAGATTATGCAGAAAAGAAACTAATGCTATTCTTAGTTATTATGTTACTTAAACTTCGTGTTTAAAGTGTATTTCAGCAAAAAAAAGTCATATTAGTATGACCTTTACTCTTCTTTTACAATTTATTATAATTGGAATTAATTATTGATTTAAAGATTATGTTAATCATTTATGCAAATTTTCAGTATTTATAAGTGTGAAAATATCTAAATTTTATCAGATTATGAACATTTGGATATTTAAGATTAATTTGAAACCAGATTTGATATGATCAGACAGATTTGAAATTTTGGGGTTCATGTCCTGTGTTGCTTGGAATTGCCCTAAAAAGTTATTTTGATAATTGACAAATTAGAATTCGGCAACAAACCAGATTAATTATCATAGTTTCCAAGGTTACTGAAGTATGAGAGATTATGCAGAAAAGAAACTCATGCTATTCTTAGTTATTATGTTACTTAAACTTCGTGTTTAAAGTGTATTTCAGCAAAAAAAAAGTCATATTAGTATGACCTTTACTCTTCTTTTACAATTTATTATAATTGGTATAAATTATTAATTTAAAGATTATGTTAATCATTTATGCAAATTTTCAGTATTTATAAGTGTGAAAATATCTAAATTTTATCAGATTATGAACATTTGGATATTTAAGATTAATTTGAAACCAGATTTGATATGATCAGACAGATTTGAAATTTTGGGGTTCATGTCCTGTGTTGCTTGGAATTGCCCTAAAAAGTTATTTTGATAATTGACAAATTAGAATTCGGCAACAAACCAGATTAATTATCATTGCATTTTCTTAATCGTATCGCTTCTTAAAACCCAATTAATTAAGAGATGATTCTGAACGATTCAGAACTTCCAAAGGGATTTTCTGTAAAATTAGAGGGCGGCAACAAACCAGATTAATTATCATTGCATTTTCTTAATCGTATCGCTTCTTAAAACCCAATTAATTAAGAGATGATTCTGAACGATTCAGAACTTCCAAAGGGATTTTCTGTAAAAAAAAAAAAATGTCTGACGGAGGTGTATCTCATTCATTTTTTCCTCTCAAAGCGAGTGGATGTGACCAAACCAAAGTCGTGGTTCTCTAGACAAAATTGATACAGATTAGTATATTAAAATAAAATCGCCCAGTGCGAGTGGGGATTGAGGTCGAAATAAATACTTTGCCCCTTCCACAAAGTCGTACATCAAATCTCATGTATTTTGCACTCGCGTGATTACTGTTTATTCATGTTCGTTTTGACAACCTGCACGGGAACACGTTTACACAGTTAATCATTCTTGGAAAGCTTTTCAAACAGTCATGTGATAGTCTCCATAGAATCTCCATCTGAAATCAATGAATGGACGCTACGAAGAATGTAGAAAGTACATTCAACTAAGTGTCGCGTCAATGTTGAATGTGAACAATTTTTTTTCCAGCACCAGACACCCCAAAATAGCCTTATAAAATTCATTATTTGTCAAAGGTTTTACCACACATTCCCCCCCCCCCCCAAATACATGAAAAACAGGAGATCTTGAAAAAGAGATATTTTCTCCGCACGCAGGTGTGATGAACATAATGAGGTGCGTCAACATGGACGTGCAGGTGTCCATCAAAACATTTACCAAATACCTGGAGACGAGGCGACACCTTCAATCTATTTACTTTAACTCGTCAACACAAGCACCGAGACGGATACTTTCTTTCAAGACATCTTTCGTCCTGATCATCTCAGTTCGAGAACATTCTCTATGGATAAAGAAATACGATCGGAATATCGAGAAACTCGTTAAACATTTTGCTAAGAAAGATATGAGTGAATTCGTCATTTTTTATGTTTCACTTATGAAATATATATATATATATATATATATATATATATATTTTTTTTATATATATACACACACACACGCACACATTCAGCATAAAAGAAAGTGGAAACTCTTTATTTTTAAAAGTTTTCATACAAACCGTCAACAAAAAGTGTAATAAAATATGTATCAAATTATAGAATTAATCATCAATTAAGATCAAGTTTTGAACTTTCACGCTTGGGATGTATGATTAAGAAATTGCAAAAAATGAGCAAGTAGCTATTTAAACGTTCAGGAACATGTGCATCTGTAAGCCATTCTTGTTCATCAATGAAAAAAAAAAAAGAGTGAAAGAGTGAAAGAATGAGGAGTCTCAAGATGAGTCTCAGGACGGGGTCCGCACTCTATTCATAAGGACCGCTATTCATAGAAAACCGCTATACATTTCTTTTACCGATATATACATTTTATATATATATATATATATATGCATGTAGTGTGTGTGAGTGTGTGTGGGTGTGTGTGTGTGTTCAATGTGAGGGGACACCCCAGCATACCCGAACACGCACGCCCACGTCTTTATTGCAATAACCCATGAAAAAGTTGTATCAAACTAACATCTTACGGCCAAATTATTAAATATTTCTTTAGCATTAGAGGGGAAACCCGTGTGCGTGTGTGTATGTGGTAGGGCTTTTACAGACGTGTATCAATCAAATATGATAATTTACTTCTGGGACCGAAAAATCCGAAAGATATATGACTGAAATATATTTATGACTGAGATTCGAACCTGCGTCCGATCAGAGTCAGTTTGTCGGCGAATCAGAGAGCTGCCCGCTGGATTATTAACCGCTAGACCAACTCCTGATACCCGAGTCTCATGTTGTTGTTGTGTTTTTTTTTAATGTTCTTTTTTTCTTTTTTTTTTTTTGGTAGGTCTTTTAGTTCTTCGAAATGGAACTGCAGTCAGGTAAATGATTCGGAGGCAGCGGTCGATCGGGCGTAACTTGTTTAAGCTGAGGAAGGTAACTATATAGGGGAACGGTTTCATGGTATATAAGTATCCCGAAATTCTGCACTGTCATGAGTTACAAGATGACCCAGTATAACCTTCTGACAACAGTGGTTTTTACAGCAACATGCATCACTGTTTGAAGGCACTCCTAACTGTAAACGGTGAATTCACGTGCTTGTCATGAAGCATCAAACCATCTTGAATGGAAATTGCATGTAAATAACAAATTGACTTCTTCCTGGACGTGCTTAGGAATTTTGTACCTCCCTGGAACGAAAAGGTGAAATTCCACACACTCTTTTCAAGAATCTTACATGTTTCGATTTAATCGCTCACCGTTTTACTTAAAATAGCATTAAACTGGCAAAACTTGAACAGCGCCACCTTACAGTAACTGCTAAATTGAGATTATAATTTGAAAATTAATTGCATTCTATTTTGAATTTTGACTAACAGTTGTTTGGAAAATAGGCATATTTTATATTTCAAACTATTATTTTTGACGTTGCACATGTGGAAAATTGCCTACAGATACATTCTAAGCTTCTACAAACTAGAATGGGGAATGATGGGAAAATTAGAGGCACAGACACTTTTCAAATCCTGTTGAAAGATGGCGCCATTAGCTTCAATTTACTGTCACTCCGCCTTTTGTCGTGTATGATAATGTTTGCGTCTTCGTTCAAACTAACATGTTTGTATCATTTTCATAAAGAATTGTTTTTAAATCTTGAATTGAAATCCAGCGTATGTAATTAGCAAATAGACTTCGTCATGAACGTGACTGTTAGGAATTGTATACCTGGATGAAATAAAAATGAACGCCTTGCACTCTTTTCAAGAATCGTAAGATATGTTCTGATTTGACTTCTCCCCGTTAAACTTTTATTGTCACTTCTGCTTTCATCGGCTATAAGTAATGTTTGCTTATTCGCTCAAATTAACATATTTGTATCGTTGATTAATATGCTAATTGTGAAGAATTTATAAGTGTTAAATCAAAATCCAGCACATATAAATAGCAAGTCAATTTCGCATTTAAGGCGTACAGAATTTCGTACCTCGCTGAAACGAAAAAGGTAGAATTCCACACACTCTTATCTTACGACATGTTCGATTTAACCTCTCCCCGTTTAACTTAGATTGTCACTTCTCCTTTAGTCGGCTATAAATACTGTTTGCTTCTTCGTTCAAACTAACATATTTGTATAGTTGATTATCCTGCTAATGCATGACGAATTAAAACATCTTAAATTAAAATCCAGCACATATAAATAGAAAATCAATTTCATCATGAAGGTGTTAAAAATTTCGTACCTCGCTGAAATGAAAAAAAAAAGTTAAAATTCCTCACACCCTTTTCAAGAATCATTTTTTGGTTTAACCTCTCCCTGGTTAACTTTTATTGTCACTTCTGCTCTTATCGGCTACAAAAACTGTTTGCTTCTCAATCTAAACTATGTCATTCTCGTATTTGTTTAGATGTGAAACTCGGTAATATCACGTTTTATTTGAGAGACTACAAAACATTCCTTTCCCGATATCCAGCTAATGTCTCATTAGTTTGTGAAATGCCCATTATTATTATTTTTTTAATCTCCCTTTATATAGGTTTAATGTATGACGTAAATTCTAGTGCAAATTGAGGTCTATGTTTTCAGTACCGTTCTGTGTACGGTATTGTAGGCTCTCTCTTTGCAGGTGGTTTTCAAATTTCAAGGAATGCATTCCTTAGGGGGAAATATTGTCACATAATGATCCTCAAACAGATTCTGTTGTTACATTAATGTCATGTTCTTTATATCATGTTAATATTTATGTCATCATCGTTGTTTACGGTAAACGAGACAAAAATACAGTATTAATGTGGTTATTATCTACAAGAAGGACATGAATGTCAAAGTATTTACATGAAAGGGATATAAATGTCAGATTCTTGCCGTATAATTTCTGCAGGATATTACAGAAAAGATGCGTCAGTCTGAAACAAGAAAAATAGACCATGATGGTATTAGCTATATTTAAATCGATCCCAGAGAATTGCTTGAGTATCTTGGCTTTAGCCAAGCTGAAGAAGACGCTGAAATCATTAAATGAATTACTTCCTACCAGGGCCCTGTTCCATAAAACTTGTTATCAATGACAAGTTGCAATAACTGTCATAAGCTACTGAAATCCTTGCATCTGATTGGCTGAGAGCAAATTTGTCGGTAAAAATCACTGACAAGACACTTGATGAAACGCCCCTCAGGTACCCATTTACTACACCTAGGTTGAGAATGGCAAATGGTTGGGACTCGAACTGCGAACCGCGAACGAAAGTCAAGAAAAGTGAAATCTTTCAAGAATTTGAGACTTAAAAGGGATGACCCTCCCCCCCCCCCCCTGAAATAAAATCCCGCTCCCGCTCGTACGCCTATGAATGCAGGGACACGCGATATTTGTGACAAAAAACACATTGACAAACAAAAAAAAAAGAATTATATTGGTTTCTATGACGACACTCATGGGAAAACAAACACATCTCACTAAAACTAGATTATACCGTTCATCCAATATTATTCTCAAACTCTGCTCTTTACATTACATTCTAAAGCTACGCCTACACACAAACACACCTGCCATACCCAGTCACACTGACGGGCCCCAACACCGGGGGAGCGTTTCATCAAGCGTTTTGTCAGTGATTTTTACTGACAACTGTTATACGCTACTGAAATCCTTGCATCTGATTGGCTGAGAGCAAATTTGTCAGTAAAAATCACTGAAAAGACACTTGATGAAACGCTCCCCAGATCGTCAACAGACCGAACAGAAATTATACATTGCACTGAATGGCCAAGAATCATTCGATGTAGAGTCGGTTTGGAATCGGTTCGGCGGTGTGACTGAGCTATTATTCCTATCAATTACGTCAACATTACCGTGATTACAGTAGATTTATTTTTCTTTATAAGGGCTAATACAACACTTCATATTCTCATCGGTTTAACTCCAGAGGTATATATTTTAATTACATTACTATCAGGGGAGTGATTTACGTGATCTGTTCGGTACACATTTTGTTTTTTTCTTTCTTGTCCATGCACTTTTTATTTCCATGAAAATCTTGAATGATGTTATTTATTTTTGCTACTGTCATGTGTGCTCTCTTGCCCCTATTTGACAAAGGTAGCACTCGTGCCACGCCCACGGCTTTATTTTCACAGGTTCGGTATACATCAAAGGCAGTGTGGGTCCAAGTATTAAAGGGAGATTCCACCCTGAATACAAGATGGTTTTAAAAGAAGCAGAAAAATTAAAGAAACAGATCAGTGCAGGTTCGAGCAAAATACGAGAAGTTATGAATTTTTGAAGTTGTAATCAACATGATCAATCAAACACAACTTGACAACTCCGTGACGTAATTTGCGAGCTCCTCTCCCATTTGCCCTGTACCCCAGAAGTCAGTAATTTCCATTTTTTCTAAAGAAAATATCCAGTCATATATGCACCTCAGATATACATGTAATCATTGCTCATATGTTTTTACACAAAACTTGTATGAAACAAAAGTATTCTTTCATCAGAAACTAAGAAAATGAACATTTAGGAAATTTTCTGTACTGAGCAAATGGGAGAGGAGGTCGCAAGATACGTTAAGGAGTTGCCAATTTGTGTTTGATTGATTACAATTTCAAGAATTCATAACTTTCTTATGTTTTTATCTGATTTTGCTCAAACTTTTACTTATCTGTTTCTCTAATTTGTGTGCTTTAGCACCGATCGTGCTTTATGGATGAAATGCTAATTAACAAGGCCTTCGACTACGGAGAAGGTGTTTTTACTGGGGAGGGTCCTAACGTCTGCTTTTCACGTTGCTTTCGCCATCTCCCTTTCTTTTTTCTTTTCTCCCCCCCCCCCCCCCTTCTTTTTTCCTTTCTTGCAATTCAATGGGGGCGGTAAACGGAGCCTCCATATCCCCCATAGCTACTACTCTGGATAGAGCAAATTTTTGATATAGGAGCGATGGTTCTTCTTTATTTTGAATGTGTAATTGCTCTGTGACTACGATTACATAACTATTGGGGGTACAATGTAAAAAGTGCAATTCGACGGTGGTCTCTCCAGCATGGCGAGGCGGAAGGTTCGAATCCATATTATCATTTCTATTTAGACCATTGAACACTCTTAGAGGAGACATTAAAAAGAAGTTACCTTTCTTTAATAGTCCTAGAGTACAGAAGACATTGATTCAATGAATTCATCGCTATATCTGTCTATCAATCTATCTAGCCTATTTCACCCCACTGCTGAAAGAAGGCCTCCTCATTTTATTTCTATTTCATTCTGTTCTGTGTCATCCTCTTCCATGTGACTCTGCCATATTCTTTGATCATCTATCCACCTCCTTTTTGGCCTGCCTCTTCTTCTGGTATAAGCTCTAGTGGCCCAGTCTGTAATTTTGTGTGTCCACCTATACCGGCATCGCTATATAAGACCATACTAATAATATTGTTTCATTTATGTCAGTTGCGTATGATTTTCGATATTTTGTAATGTGCATGCTCTGAGAGCTTTAGCGAATCGATGTTATTTCCGTCAATATGAAATTAAAGTAATCGGACTATCATAAGCATAAAATCTACATGTTACTGTTGTTTTCTGTCTGTCAATAAATATACACCTGGGGTGGTATTCTGAACATTGTTGTAAGTTTTAGAGATAAAACAGTTCTCAGAATACCGTCCCTGGGAAATTGTATTTCTGACATGATATTCCAATGATTAATTCTGACCTATAGTTCATCATGAAACCTGCAAAGAAGCAAAACTATTTATTTTAGAAAGCGATAGAAAAGACGATTTTTTTTTTTTTTTGGGGGGGGGGGGTGGAAATACAAAGGAATTATACACCGAACATTGAATTGAAGTGTCATGCATGATAGTGCACGATATGATATTCGGATCAGCAGCTGTTCTGTCTCCGATACGTAAACACTTATACATGACATTCATGTGCTATTGTTGATCAGCTGATAGGGTGCTAACCTTCTTCAAGATTTTAATATATTGGATATATTTCCTAAATTTTTCATTTTTCTCTCCTGCTCTCTCTCTCTTTCTTTCCTCTCTTTGCATGCCCATATTCTTGATATTATCTTTCTGTATACATATATCGCACCTGTTCTTTGCTGACGAATAGAAATCGGTCTAGCAAGCGAAAATATCTTGACAGAAAAATAGACAAAAGTGAAATAAAGATATATTTGCAGATATCAATGAGACTAATATCGTTGTGTAAGTGATAGTCATTTTCGGCATGACCTACTTTTGGATCACCCAGCACTGAAGGAAGAGATAAACATAGATATCAAATTAGAATACAATTATTCACATCTTGATTACATACAATCGTTTATCTTCAAATAGGCCAGGAGCCTGTCCCGAAATAGTCAACCCATTTTACATATGAGATTTGACCCCTTAAAGTTGCTAAGACCATCCATGTCATTCACAAAAAGCTTGTCAGCTCGAACGAAGCCGCCGGGTTTGGCCCCTAGAGCCCCCAAAAGGGGCCCCAAAGTCGGGTGGATTTCAACCCATCTAACATACAGTATGAGCCAAACTTTGTCAGAAGGAAGGTGTATGACTATACATTACCAAAACACCAAAACTGACAAAATTTTCCGTCGGGATGGGTTGTCAGACAAAATTTGGTCCATGGGCCTTAAGGGGAAAAATTTGCCCCAATTTTTAGGGGTGGTCTGACAACCCATCCCGACGGAAAATTTTGTCAGTTTTGGTGTTTTGGTAATGTATAGTCATACACCTTAATTCTGACAAAGTTTGGCGCATATGTTAGATGGGTTGAAATCGACCCGACTTTGGGGCCCCTTTTGGGGGCTCTGGGGGCTAAACCCGGCGGCTTCGTTCGAGCTGACAGCTTTTTGTGAATGACATGGATAGTCTAAGTAACTTTAAAGGGTAAAATCTCATATGTAAAATGGGTTGACTATTTCGGGACAGGCTCCCAGACTAAAATACGTGTGGTACATCTACACCAATCAACTGCAAAGGAAATATTCCCTCTCCCCCCCCCCCCCCCTCCTCTCTCTCTCTCTCTCTCTCTCTCTCTCTCTCTCTCTCCCTCTTCCTCTTTCTTTCTTGGCCATTATGCCCATTGCACACGATGCGTCATTTCTATTGCGTTAACCCTTTCAGCACAGGAATTATTAAAGGGCTAGATCGATCATATTTCTTCAAATTGGCAACAATAATATTCTTCTTTTAGTGCTACAAGGTTTTAATATTAAGGTGTAATGTCTTTGAAATCAGTATAATTGATTACAAATATTGTTGAAAAGTTAAAAAATTGCTAATTTTGATTAAAAACAATGATTTTGAACCTTTCAATGGGTTGTCAATTTAACGATTTTAAACCTTATTCTCGTTTTTAAAATTCCTGGCATCAAACAATAAGGTCATGCAACGAAAATGGACATAGTTTGTGCAGAAATGTTTGCTCTTTCAACTCATGCATCTGGTATATTTCTTTCAGAACTCTGAATCAAAAGTTATTGGGCCAAACCACAAAATGTGGTCATTTGTCTCGAAAGGGTTAATGTCTGCGCTTCTCGAGCCCATGAAGAAAACTCAGTGCATGCGCCAGTATATGAACCTAATGTCTGCACTGTTCCTTTCGCATTCATCGTTGGTCCTAAACACTCTAACAGGCTGCGTCAAAGACCGCGCCAGTCGTTGACGCCGTCCTACGTCATCAAATGGCTCAGTGGTAGAGCAGTGATCTCGTAACTGGAGGACCCGGGTTCGAAACCAAGTGGATGCGCTAGTGCCCTTCGGTAAGGCATTAATCCTCATTACCGAGTCCCTCGGAGAGGACTTAAATCCGTCGGTCCCCTGGTTGCTTACTTACATGGCATACACATGCTTTCTTAGCAGTCAGGTAAAATAAACCACCAAACCTTTTCAAACCTTTTTCAAATGATGACTCGTGTGAGCCAGGCTTTACACACTTCTCTTCCATGTTATTTACCTTATCTTTGACATTTTTCTTTTATTCTAACTCCTTTTTAATGTTTATCAGTTTCTCTCTTCGTCTACCCTCCCCCCTACACACACACACACACACGTACGCACACATGCTCACTGACATGGATTACGAATTCAGAAGAACGCAAGGGCAAGATGTGGACCAACCTTCACCTCACAAAAGGAGGAAAAAAAATCTATGTAAAAGAAACTTAGCAACATTTTAGAATCGTTTCAAGTTAGGGTCGAGAGTTTGTCATTTCCCGATATTTCCACGATATGATATCGAATAGAAAAGAACAACCAAAGGTATGAATGTTTTCGAAGCTCTCCAAAATGATGCATTTGGTTTGAAAGTGCGATATATTTGAACAGTACCTGAGCTAAGCGAGCCTGGGAATGTAATTCACCTATACGTCAGTTATTAAAAATTTCAAATTAATGTGTTCACTTTTCTTTTTGCCGTCACGTTTTAAACGATATCACTCTTTCATGACGTGCAAAAGGTCGTTCAAGTCACTGACGTGGTCCTAACGTCAGCAAATGACTCCTCGTGTGAGCCGCTCTTAAAGCACGGCTCACACGATACGTCATTTTGATTGGGTCAGTACTTGTGCTCATCAATCCTGTGAAAGAAATTAACCAGTACGCCAGTTACTAAAAGTATTGTTTGCACTTTTCTCTGAAACGTCATTACTTTTTCATAACACGAAAAAGACCGTAGAAGTCACTGACGCGGTCCTTACGTCGAGTGAGCCGGGTTTTAGGGTAAGATCGGGACCAATCTTAACCTCGCAAAGGAGAGAAAATAAAACTTTTTAAGAAGGAATTTCACAACAGTTAAGAATCGTTTCAAGTTACGATAGCGCGTCTTTGTCCGATTATTCCCATGATATGATATCATAAAAGAAAGTACAGCGAAAGGTAGGAATGCTATCGGAGCTCTCCAAAATGATGCATGCTTGAATTTTTGTGATTGTATTATAGTTATGGTTTTCCAGCTTCATTTGCAATCGCACGCACTTGTGGTCAATATCATTGGGAAGGTATACACTGAAGAAAGAAGAAATTCACACATAAAAGTTATGCCTGATTCGCATGAGGGGTCATTTCGCTAACCATTTCTGCGTCAGCGGAATAGCTCGGTCTTTGACACGCCATGTTAGGCCTGGGGGCGTTTCATCAAGTGTCTTGTCGGGGATTTTTACCGACTAATTTGCTCTCAGCCAATCAGATGCAAAGATTTCAGTAGCTTATAACAGTACTGTTATGAAACAGGGCCCTGGTGCACACGAGGTGATTGTACCATGCAGCAAAATTCATGCCACAGTAAGCAGTGAACAATAGGCTCCTACAGTGACACATGCGCCTGGCTGCGCTCGCAAACAGAACACAAACTGTTCTGTCCATATTCATTGATTTTTGTAGATAGCTACAGTACCAGTGTTTCGCCGAAAGTCCATTTTCGGACAAACTGAGTTTTGCATTATCAGATTATCTGCAGTAGATACGTTTATTGGTTTGGGGACCAGAATATAATTATCAAGACGAAACGAATGAAAACTTGCTCGAAATTACATTCACTAAAAAACAAAACTTACATGAGACCACGTATTTTCTCAATACTCCCCCATTCTACTTGTGCTAGCAAAATTTATGTCATAATGTCATTTTTGCAGTCTTGAGAATTCATTGTTAGTTTCGTTTCATTCAGTAGGATTTATTTTCCGTCATTACCAGAAGCCAAGATTATCTCTAACTGGCTATCTATTTTTAACTGCAAGACAGACTTCGAAATCAATGTGTAAAGAAATTTGCATGATATCATTTCGAAATGCAGATATCTTTTAACTGCAAGACAAATATCTGAACATCTGATGATGACGTAATCACTTTTGAAAGTGTGTAAAGACAGTTACTTGAAATCAATTCGAAATATAGATCTAATTTTAACCAGGAAATAGTAAGTCCATATTTTAACTGCGAGACAAATATCTGAACAAATTGTGTAAAGACTTCAATGCGGAATGAAGCTGGGTCAAATAGACCAAGGAGTTATCACAGATAACTCCTTGAATAGACCTACTACAAAAGTTGTTGATTTCAAAAGTGATTACGTCATCTATTGATTACGTCACACAACTACCCTTTTTAACGGAACCGAAAGAAGTCGTAAAGACTGACCCGATAGTGGTAATTGTTGGGAGGGAAGATCCGAATAGGAGGTTTACTTGGAGGGCATTGGAACAAGGGTATAGGGGCGTCGACAGAGGGGGTGGGATGTGTGACACCCCCCCCCCCTTTCAAAATTGTCGTACGGTCAAATTTTGAATTGTTACAGCCTTATTTATATGCGTACGGGCAAATTTTCGTGAGGAGGAGGCTAAAGTTTTTGCCCGAATATCAGCTTTCCAGTTTCTAAATGTTTACGAGCGCGAGAAGCGAGCAAGCATAAATTTTTAACACTTTTGGGTTGTGAAAAATGTACAGAAATTACGTATTCGGGCACCACACTGCCCGAATATGAGATGGTGGTTGCCCGAATAGCGGAACTTAAGGTCCTGCGGGGGGGGGGGGGGGGGGGGGGCTGTCGGCCCCCGCATCGTATGCCTATAGCCTTGTCTCCAATCGCAAAAATTGAGGACCAATGTTTGTTTGTTGTGACTTGTTGGACATTTTCTTAATGCTGTCAACCAGGGTATCTGTATTACATTATAGGCCTAAGATAGTTGAATAGATTGCTATAAAGTATGACGAATTTACGAGGATCCCTTATAGTCATAAAATCATCCTTATTGGTTAAAATGCTACAATCGTGCTATGAATTATGATTATAGTCTGCATGACATCACAATTCTATGTGATTAAACGTAAGCATCGACTTCTCATTCAAAGGCCTGAGGGATTTGCTATGGGTTCACAAAGTATCCATGTCAAAAGACTGTGATGATGATGATGATGATGATGATAATGAAAATAGGTATAGCAATAGTAAAATCAAAACACTTAATAAAAAGAAATCAGCACTGGCTTTGGAGGCGGTGGTCTTATTTTCAAATGAGTATAAAATAGATATTGCTCAAACCAATTTGCACTATTTCCTCATTTTGTATTTACAAATTTCATTTGCAATATAAAAAATAGATAGTCACACCTAAATTTTGTCAATTTTCAGTAAAGAAACTTGGTAAAACATGGGGAAGGGATGAAGGGAAATCAGGGCGCAGGCCCCCGCTGAAGCCATGCATGCATACGTGCGGTTTCGCTGGAGCTCATTAATTTTCTCGTTGTATGATCTAAAAACAACATGTCCAGCCCTGAAATGGAAACAATCGGTTTTTCAGATTGAAACCGGTGTATTTGACGCTGTATGGTGACATAACTAGACCGGGATTAAACCTTGGAGTTTGGGCACGTGTACCTCCC
This sequence comes from Heliocidaris tuberculata, assembly GCA_025618425.1. NCBI lineage: Eukaryota > Metazoa > Echinodermata > Echinoidea > Camarodonta > Echinometridae > Heliocidaris > Heliocidaris tuberculata. The sequence goes on from CM046849.1 coordinate 23,376,516, forward strand.
TTAATCCCGAGGGTGTACTTAATAGACGTCTCTTAGGACTACTTGTCAGTACTGGAAAAACGTGCTACCCTGGATATATTGGCGCACGTTGTCCTATTCTCTCTCTTATCTCCATCAGAGTCCAAAATTACGTGCGTTATGACTAATATTTACCTACATGTATTGAAGGATTATACAAATAAATGTATTTATTTTAAAGGAAAATTAAGTCAACCCTTTGTTTTGATAGAAGCCGACTGAAAATTACACAAAAACAACATGATGAAACTTTCAGAAAATCAGACCGTTTAAAAGATAATTTCAGATTTGATTTTGAAATAATCTTTAAATTTCCTCACCTCTCTCCTCCCTTTCCGACTTTGTTCTTATTCCTCCTCTTTCTATAAGATTGTCTGAATCTCCTTCCGTCTCTTCTATCTCTTTCTCTCTTTCTCTCTCTCTCTCTCTCTCTCTCACTCTCTCTCTCCCCTATACTCCTCTCTCTCCTATACTTCTCTCTCTTTCTCTCTCTTTTATTCCCTTTCCCTCTAACATTTACTTGCTCTCTCTCTCTCTCTCTCTTCCCTATACTCCTCTCTCTCTCTCTCTCTCTCTCTCTCCTATACTCCTCTCTTTCTCTCTCTTTTATTCCCTTTCCCTCTAACATTTACTTGCTCTCTCTCTCTCTCTTTCTCTCTCTTTTATTCCCTTTCCCTCTAACATTTACTTGCTCTCTCTCTCTCTCTTCCCTATACTCCTCTCTCTCTCTCTCTCCTATACTCCTCTCTCTCTGTCTCTCTCCTGTACTCCTCTCCTTCTCTCTCTCTTTTATTCCCTTTCCCTCTAACATTTACTTGCTCTCTCTCTCCCCCCATACTCCTCTCTCTCTCTCTCTCTCTCCTATACTCCTCTCTTTCTCTCTCTCTCTCTTTTATTCCCTTTCCCTCTAACATTTACTTGATCTCTCTCTCTCTCTCTCCTGTACTCCTCTCCTTCTCTCTCTCTTTTATTCACTTTCCCTCTAACATTTACTTGCTCTCCCTCTCTCTCCCCCATACTCCTCTCTCTCTCTCTCTCTCTCTCCTATACTCCTCTCTCTCTCTTCTCTCTCTCTCTCTTTTATTCCCTTTCCCTCTAACATTTACCCTCTCTCTCTCTCTCTCTCTCTCTCCTGTACTCCTCTCCTTCTCTCTCTCTTTTATTCCCTTTCCCTCTAACATTTACTTGCTCTCCCTCTCTCTCTTCCCCATACTCCTCTCTCTCTCTCTCTCTCCTATACTCCTCTCTTTCTCTCTCTCTCTTTTATTCCCTTTCCCTCTAACATTTACTTGCTCTCTCTCTCTCTCTCTCTCTCTCCCCCCTATACTCCTCTATTTCTCTCTCTCTTTTATTCCCTCTCCCTCTATCATTTACTTGCTCTCTCTCTCTCTCTCCCTCCCTCTATCTGTCTATCTATTTATCTTTGTCACCTGCATTTGTTCCTCTCACTTTCTCTATAATCTTATTAAATCCTCTCAAACTTTTGTAATTTTCTCTTTGCGCTCCGTTTATCCTGTCACACGTTGAACGCGTCCTTGTCATAGAAACAGTAAATTTTATTCATTTTTTTTCCCTCTGAAATTTGTCACTGTTCCCATTCCAATAAAACAATAACCATTTTCTCCAAAGATTACATAAGCATAAGCTTTTAAATGCCAATGATACATACTAATGTTCATTAAGCTTCTAACAAAAAAAATACATAAAGTTTTTATGTCTATATTATTTTAATCCCCATAATGCACAAATTCTCCCATTTATGAAAAAAGTGTTCCTTTAAAAGTATTTTAGCTTCCAAAATCATACATTTCCATATAAGCGGAAAGAAATAGGAGAGAGGGGGGGGGGGGGGGAGAGCACGAAAATACAGTAGAACAAACGATTTTGTAATGATTTATGCGATATTTATGTTGCCCATACATATTATGAGGCAGATGTATTCAGAATTGTGAGAGATTCGTAAATTTCTTGCGACTGAATGAAGTATTGGCACAATATAAGTTGCTTCTCTTTCTTTACCTGCTCAATGCAATCAGCAATTCGAACCGGAATAGTAATACAAAAGATGAAAACAAACAAAATACAGGTATTACTACGATAGTATTACATCTGCAATATTCAGCTCATTTATATAAATCTACTTGTAAAGGATTAATGGATTATGATAATTGTTTGAATCCAATCTTTATCCCGTTTCATGGATTCATATTTTTTTTAATATAAGATATAATATGTCTGCTGCTATACAAGGTAAACCTTGGTATACTACGGCGTCATATGGATTATCTAGTTGCTGACCCTTTTTTTCCTAAATGGTTTTAATCCTGTATTCCCTAAAGCTTTCCAAAATTGACTTATCAAGAGCTTCAAGTAGTAATGAAGTTAATTTAGTCATTTCTTTGCATACTCGACTCGTCTAGGAAACGTTGATACATGGTATAGGAAAAAAAAAAGTTTAAAACTAGGCAGCAGGGATACTGCAGCTGCTACTTTTTATGGAAATGCGATGTAGTAATAAGGTTTTTAAAATAGTGAATTGATTGTTTAAGAAGAAAATATCATTATAGAACAGAAAGTTGACGTTATTTGTACAGTTTTATATATATATATATATATATATATATATTGGGTATACAATTGTACATTGCTATATACACTTGATGGACCTCAATATTGCCCATGAGCATGATACCTTCCGATACTACACATATGACCATACTATACGGTATATGCCCGGCAGAAGGGCACAAAAACAAATTTTAACCAGTTTTAAAACACTTTTTTCGCGTTTAGATGGCTAAATTGATAATAATTGTCCCTGTAAGCTATTCGGACGATGTTCAGACTGAAATGGTTGTGCAGGTGTAGTCAAATAATGGTCAAAACTTGCAAATTGAGTTTTTCTCAAAAAATTGTACTCCTAATTTTTCCCGTGCATCCATGCGTGTCCTTCTGCCGGGCACAAATCTTCACCACTATTCTAGTTTTTTCAAACGATCATTGCATCTATGGTGTGCCTTTTGCACACCATGCGTCATTTTGCTTCAACCACTATTCTAGTTCGCAAATGATCATTGCATCTAGATACACTACCTCTACCCCATTTGCATACGAGGCGTCATTTCGATTGCGTCAGTACCTGCGCTAATCGAGCCTGCGAAGGCAATCAACCTGTACGCCAGTTATTTATATAATACTGAATGGCCTTGAGTGGGATACAAGGATATATCGCACGAGCTATGAGCATATTTCACGAGTCGGCACGACGAGTGAAATATTTTCAAAGCGAGTGCGATATATCCTTGTGTCCCACGAAAGAAAAGCCATTCAATATTATTATTATTAATTGTATGATACCTAGTTCCTCAATTTTCACCATTACATGTCCTTATGTTTTTTGTATTGACTTCGACATAAAACAAAGGTAGAAAAAACATTTTTGTCCTTACCCAAGCATCTTGCAAGAGCTGCGCGCATACATCCATTGTCTTAACCTTTGCGTATTTAAGCGCGTATTCACTTTTTTACGCGTCACGCGCACCCCAAACCATGAGATATGGAGATTTATACAACACATACGTAGATCCTTGACACCTGATTGGATGAATGTGGGTCACATGATATTCAGAAGAAACAGCTGTTGCACGCTGACACAAAACCAGCCGTGCAATAGTGCATCTATTGCACGCTCAAAACCAACCGTGCAATAGAACCCAGGACACACTGAACTTGCGTACTGCACGTACCAGGGCACGTACTTAACTGCATGCGCGTACGTACCCTTTGCGCTGCCAGCGCATATATACTATACACATGCGCATCACTGCATGTTCGCACAGTATTTTTACAATGTAAATACGTTCAGCTGTTAAGTGTTTTGCAAAGTTTAACGTGGTATCATCTGAACTCTTTCCTGGACTATTTTATTGTTGCAAGAGTTTTTACAAATTTCGGAATATTACTAAGTTTTGAACAGTGAACTTTTACACAAACTAGAAGTTTCTGATTCGTGACTAGTGACTAAGATATTAATGGATTTCCATCTGGAATTTGCAATGTGGAACTAACTTACATGTAGACCTTATTAAATATTGGAACACCGGGAAAGCCTTCTATTGACGTACGAAAGGTAAGCAAAATAAGACCTCGTCCAGACCTTCATGTAGGCCTAACCGTAACGTTAGATCTATCTTGGTTTCATTAGTCCATTGATTTAGTCTTATTCCTATCGTATATCGTGTGTTGTAACAAATATTCAATGTTTTCATTCGTGCGGTCGGTTCGAATATTACATTCGGTGCAAGTTGAACCGTGTAAGCAAAATAAGACCTCGTCCAGACCTAGGCCTATCTCGGTTTCATTTAGTCCATTTAGTCCGGTTTCTATCGTATATCGACATCGTGTGTTGTATAAAACAAATATTCAATGTTTTCATTCGTGCGACGGTTCGAATATTACATTCGGTGCAAGTTGAACCGTTCAATTCAACTCCGCTTCGCGTCGTTGAATAGAACGGTTCAACTTGCACGCTCATGTAATATTCGGAACCATCGCACTCATAAACATTGAATATTTGTATAATATTGCACGGTCATCCGGGTACTTTTACACAAACCATGAGATATTGTTTTAAAATTGCACGGTCATCCGGGTACTCTTGCGCAAACCATGAGATACGCCAATTTTTCTGGTCGCCTGAAAACCCTTCATACAAATAATAATAAAAAGTATTGTTTCCATTGTTCATACTGCAATCACTTTTTACACGATATCACCCTTGCAATGACGTACAAAAGGCCGTACAAGTCACTGACGCAGTCCTTACGTCAGCAAAATTAATGACGCCTCATGTGAGTCGGGCTTCAAAGACCACGCCAGTCGCTGACGCAGTCCTTGGCCCCGTTTCATAAAACTTGCTTTCACTGACAATTTACAGTAACTGTTATAAGCTACTGAAATCCTTGCATCTGATTGGCTGAGAGCAAATTTGTCGGTAAAAATCACTGACAAGACACTTGATGAAACGTCCCCCATACGGCAGCAAATGACGCCTCGTGTGCAACGGACACTAATCACTGTTCCAGTTTACATTCATGTTTGCATCTTAGTTGGCGTCTAACTTTGCATCTAAGTTGGCATCGCCGTCGCATCTAAATTTCTCCTAGTCATCGTCATCGTCCCAGTCCGAATCGTCACTGTCGTCGCTACCGGTAGCGTTATCCTCATCGGAGCTGAGTTCAACCGCGATGCGACGTCGTAGGATGGCCTCCACGCTGTTGTTCTCCGGCTCGTTCGGTCGATCTTTTACCTTCACCTCCACTCGACGTAGTTGCATGCCTGCATGGAATATCAAGTTTTATTATAGTCAGGATAGTGAATATGAAAACAACAGTACGCACTTATATTGCGCCATCTATTCAGAGGAGCGTGATGAAACCGAGAAAAGCAAGAAGGTAGACATAAAATGGACTAAGGAATACTACATATTTTTGTTGAATTTCATTTCACTGTATACTTTAGAAAAAAAGGACCGTTTGAAAATTGACGTAAAAGAATCCAAAATATCTGCGGAACGGATTTTACGAGGTAACTAGTACCAAAAACATGGCGCAGCAGCTATGAAAGCACGGTCACCAAGGGATGATTTTGTTCTTTGTGCCGCAAACTGATGTTAATGGTGTATAAATCTTCCTTAAAGGTACGGTATTAATTTGTAAATAGTGGGCTATTCATTGTTGTATATGTAAGTATTTAATGCAAGGTCATGGAGAAGACCCGTACCGGCTTTTATTTCATATGTATATGCTGTTATATTGCATTATAATATCATGCTTCTTAATATCTTACGATTTTTAATAAGAGTTATAAATATATTTCTTTGAATATCTTTCATCATACATTTGTCATGAAAATGTATAAAACCATTACTTAACTTTTAATATTTGAATTCATGTCTTTTTCTAAAATTATTCCACAAGATTTAAGCCAGACAGACCTTGTTTTATAGCGGATAGGAGGTCGTCTCGTGCCCCCGTGACCTGTGATACAGTAGTCGTTGGTCTTTCCGTTCCACTATTCTGTTTGGGAGCTTGTGCCCGTAGTGGTGGTCCTCCTCCAGCTGAATTAAAAAGAGAAAACATTTCATATCTAGTCTCGTTCCATTTCCTCGTGGAACCGTCAAAAAGATGAAAAAGCGGTCCAGAGCAGAGGTTAACATTATAGACAGTATACATGGTATAAGATAATTGATTATACTAATTGTCCGAACATAATCTGTGTTATTATTTTATAAAATGGTGACGAAGATCCTTGTCATGTGATGAATCACTCATTCCAAAATTCTGAAGATTTAGAGTCGACTTACAAAGTGAGATGAAGACGTTTACCGGACGGGTCTTTAGGGAATGCTAATGACTGGTGAATAGCACTTTGTACAATCACGGCTATCAAAAAAATAGTTGTGTAAAGTTCTACCCATATTTGGTTTTTTAAAAAAAGGGAACATGTTTGTATTTTGGGTAAAATTTTACCCCATACTGGGTTGTATTTTTACTGTGTTCATGTTCCTTTTTAAAACCCAGATAGGTGACATTTTACCCAACTCATTTTAAAGTGTAATAACCGGTTACGCTTTAGGATACCATGTTACCACTCTTAACCAAATCATTTCATTAAGATCTTTGTCACCATTTTATAAATTCGAATTTAAAAAAATTGATGTCCGTTTACACCATACCTGGAAGGGGTGGAGGAGGGGGAGGAGCGGGGCCAGCAGTAGAGGGTACAGGTGGTGGAGGGGGTACTGGCGGAGCCCCTAGGCCCCCCGATGGTGGTGGTGGTGGTGGTGGTGGTAAGTCGCCGGTGAGAGCAGGTGGGGGTGGGGGCATGTCTCCAATTCCGACCTCCGAGTACGTGCTATCGTCATCCAGAACGGGAGGGGGAGGAAGGGACATCGCGTTCGAGTCGTTCACGGCGCCGTTCGATATGGATGCTGGGGGAGGCGGCGGTGCAGGGGGCGGAGCCTTTCCCGTTTTACGGAAGGAATCGGGCGGTGCCTTCCTGATGGGGGACTGAGGAGGACTGGCCACCTGGGAGCTTCGCCTTTTGCTTCTGTCTCCTTGTCCAGAGTTGTCTTCATTCGCTTTTGAAGGGGTATCGGGGGAGATGTTTTCTTTCGTTTTTTTCTCTCTCTCCATATCCGCAAATTCTGCCCCCAGCGCTCGATCTGCGTATTTTTCTTTCCTTGTTACAACTTTCTTGGGCTTGCTGATATTGCTAGAGTGTGGTCGCTGCTTCTGTTGAGCAGAAATAACGGAATACAAACAAACAAAACTAGAATTAAAATTATCAATTAATTCTTATCAGTGGTGTTACGTGGGTCCAGTCAGTGGGGGGGGGGGGGGGGGGGGGGGGGGGTGTCATCGTTCTATAACAAGGGGGGAAATGCAAAGGCATTAGAGAAATGCAAAGTGTTTTTTTAACGGAAAAAATATATTTTTCCGTCAGCCTCTCACCATTCTCTCCCACTCTCTCTCTCTCTCTCTCTCTCTCTCTCTCTCTCTCTGGGTATATCTGTCATTCAATTGGATTCACGGCCTCACACTCCGTCACCCCTTTCCTACGCGACTTATTTGAATAAAAAATAGGGTGTACAAAAGGCTATTAACATCTAGTCATGGCTATGTGAAGGTTGATGGATTTTGAGATAATCTCGATGGCTGTCCATACGTTGTGAGATGTCTCATCGGGTTAACATGGTGTGACGTCTAAAGGCCGGTTCACACCAGGCGTCATTTGCTGGCATTGTGACCTCGTCAGTGACTTGTGCTGTCTTTTGCTCGTCATGAAAGAGTGATATCGTTTACAAATTGATTGCAAAATAAACAATCAATGCAAACAATACTTTTAAGAACTGCAACACTGTAAAAAATTTGTTTAGTTTCTAAACACTTTTCTGTGACAGATTTAAAACACTGCGACGTGTTTATATATTGTACGGGTTTAAGAGCTAAACCCATGTGTTTAAGAGCTAAACACATGTGCCTATTTTTTTCATCTTTCAGCACGCCTTAGGTGTTTACTAGATGAACATGTTTACCTTTTAAATGGTTCTAATGTATAGGCTAAACACCAAATGTTTACAAAATAATCATTTGGTGTTTACAGCTGTTTAAATACTAAACAGTGTGTGTGATTATGGTGTAAACATTTGGCGTTTAGCCTATACATTAGAACCATTTAAAAGTTAAGCATGTTTATCTAATAAACACCTATAGGCGTGATGAAAATAAGCACAGAATGTGTTTAGCTCTTAACTTAGCTACAATATATAAACACGTGGTATTTAAACAGGTGTAAACACTAAATGATTAAGGTGTAAACATTTGGTGTTTAGCCTATACATTGGAACCATTTAAAAGGTAAACATGTTTATCTAGTAAACACCTAAGGCGTGCTGAAAGATGAAAAAAATAGGCACATGTGTTTAGCTCTTAAACACATGTGTTTAGCTCTTAAACCCGTACAATATATAAACACGTCGCAGTGTTTTAAATCTGTCACAGAAATAAACATGTCACATGTCGCATTTTTTTTACAGTGTTCACAGCCTCAATTAACGAAGGTACTGCATTTGAAATGACGCAACGCGTGTGCCGGGCTTAACAACCGGTGGGTAGCAAAAGGGTGCATTTTCATTGATTCTGTCTATTCTGTCCAATTTCAATCATGTTCACTGTTAATGTATACACTGTGAAAAATCTTGCAGTGGTATGGAGCGTGGCAGGACATGGGCAACAAAGGGAGATTTCAGTGGAAATTTTACTGGAAGATCAAGAATGGACATACCCTTTTCTTCTTTTTCTTCTTGTCGATGTCTTTGTGCTGTTCGTTCTTCCATCGTTCAAAGAAGAATTTGGGGTCCGTGTACATCTTAAGCCCATCCTTTCCGTCTTGTCTGAAAATTTTAAAAAATCGTAATTTAAACTGACATATCTCGTGTCTTATACAGGGAGTAAAAATTTAATTGCTTTTCTGTATCAGTTGATCTTGCTGTTTGTTTGTTTGTTTTATGATTAAACACTTTTAATGAATAACGGAGGAGACAATATTAACATCATTCTCCGTAATTGCCCCTGTCCTTTGGAATAAATTACCAGCGCACATTCAGAACACCGACTCCCTCAATCAGTTTAAGACCTTACTTAAAACCCATCTTTTTAATATGTAATGTTTTATCTCAAGTGCGAGGACTCAGCTGTGAGTCGGTCAAAGGAGGTGTACACCATTGTGCTCTATATATGATTGTTTGACATTTTTCATTATTCATGTTTGGTTTAGTGAGATAGCTTACTTTTTAAAAAAATTAATTAATTAATTTTGTTTCAAATTTCTTTTATGTTCTGGTAATTTACTCTCGGACAGAATATGGTGCGCTTAGAAACAACAGTATTAAGCGCCTAATAAATGTTATGTATTATTATTTTTTTTTTTTAAATAAATCTATTGATAAAATGTATACATACATATGACAAAGTCACAAATATCATACAATCAATGGAAATTATACCATCAAAACAATTTCATGTAAAACATGTCAAGTTTTCCTTAATAACGGTGTTTTCAAAAATACATAAACTTTTCGTTTTACAATGCTTTTCCGTTTCTATGCGATTACAAATCAATCTTTTAAACAAACTTAGTATAGAGAGTTCATGAAATACACATTTACGATTTTCTCCCCGAATGAATGTTAAATAAATTGCATATTTTGCATAAAACGATAAGAAAATTCAGACTTTTGAACTGTTTGTTCTCCAAATCATAACCCTCAATAAAAACAGAGTCATCAAAAGAGAAATCAATGTTATAAAGTTTCTTAACAATGTGACTAAATCTTAACCAAAACAGTTGAGTTTTTCTACAATTTACAAATAAGTGAATACTGTCGTGTAATTCATTGTCAAATTGACAAAGTGGATTATTATTTAATTTCCACTTATACAAATTATACATATGTGGTATTAAGTTGTGTAGTAATTTGTAATTGAATTCCAAAATTTTTCTTTCTTTTATTGCCTGTAAATTAAATATCCATATGACATTCCAGTTAATCTTTTCTGTTTTGTTCAACAATTCTTCCCATTTATATTCAACTTTAGGTTTAACAATCATATTATCTGAAATCATAGAATAAAAGAACTTTGATTTTCTTTTGTTATTCACATTCATTAAAACGGTTTTCATAATACCCTCATTATGTAATTGGGTCAAATCTTTTACCTGTCTAAACATATTATCTTTCCATACTTTTGGAATAACATTAATTACAATATTATATTCTTGAAAAAAAGAAGCATGTTTTTTCTAAAATAAATGCTGAATTTTTCCTTTAAGGACATGAATTCTAACTGCTTAACAATGTCTTTGATTTTCAAAAGACCTGCATCAAACCATTTCTTATAGAACAATACATTTCCATTGTGATTTTTTATATTCGAATTAAACCATAATTCTTCACTATTAATATCAATGTATTATTATTATTATTATTATTATTATTATTATTATTATTATTATTATTATTATCATTCAACAATCATCGTGATCACTGTAATGATTATGAGAGTTTTAACAATGGTAGCTAATGTTAGTTCCTTTCACAACTGCTGTACTAGTAATATGATTTCCTTATGTTAGTAATAGGGCTATTTATAACGCACCAACTCCGAATGATTATCATTCGTGGTCACGGGGCATTAATTGGCTACGTTTCAAACTGATTTTATTCGAACTTCATTTCATTACAAGGAAACACTGCATTTCTACAAAATAATTTTCGTTTGGTATTATTT
>CM046849.1:23394886-23459886 GCA_025618425.1 Heliocidaris tuberculata
ATAGAAATCGAATAATGAGATACATGAAGCTATGATGATACAAATTTTTGGACTGAAGATAATAATATAATTTGTAAGAGTGGCTAACACGGTGCAAATAATGATTTTACCGTGATGTTTTTATTAATGATGTTTGTTGGAACAGGAATGTACTCCGTCTTAAACAATATCCAAATGATTTACACCATAAGCAGGAAACGACTTACTCAAAGTGATCTTAGTTCATTTAAAGATTTGGACATGATCCCAAACCAATATACAAGCTAAATTATTACTTGAAACTGAAAGTCAGAGGTAATGCCTTGTAATAATAATGTAATAATAATATTCTGGATTTATATAGCGCCTAATACAGTCATGTACGGTGTCTCTAAGCGCTTTACAGACATGTTATTGCCCCTGTCATCGGATTCATGTATGCACCTTCTCCACTCCCAGGGAAGCATTCCAGCCAGACACCTTTTTGAGGACGTTCACAATGCTAAACAAACCACAATGACTTTCGCATCCTACCGGGTACCCATTTAACACCTGGATGGAGAGGAGCAATGTAGATAAAATGCCTTGCTCAAGGACATAAGTGTCATGACGAGGATCGAACCCACGACCTTCGCGTCTCGAGTCAAGTGTTTAAACCACTCCACTACGACACCTCTTCATAACAGCAGCATGTTCAGGAAGATAGGCTTTTAAGAATTATGATTTGCAATGCATCCTTAGTTTACAAGGCAGAAATCGTACAATTATGGTGGGGGGGGGGGGAGCGATGTGACTATTTTTGTTTTGCTTTACAAGCCGGCCTACCAGGTATAGTGATTACTTCATACGCCCAACTCCCTTCCCCTCCCCTCCCCCTCCTCCCCACTCCCCGCCCCTCCCCCCCCCCTTCCCAGTATAGGGGTGCTAGGATGGGGGTGACATTATGACAACATGGGCTTGCTGCTGCATGGCATAATGTCTCCACGACACTTTGTTTTATTTGCGATGGATCAACCCCCTCCCCTTCCCCCATCCCCTTATAAAGCCAACATTGCTATATCAGGCAACGACTCCTCGTGGTACTATTATTAATGATCAAATGTGCTATAGCCTTTGGAATAGTGTATTATATTCTCCGATCATAACCTCTTGTGAACTATACATCATGAACATAGGCTCCTTACAAATATATATTTACATACTTATTTGCTTATACGATATGTAATTCAGACGAAAATACGGAAATAGGCTGTAGCTTTGATGCTGGATACTTACTGGTAGAACTAATCCGACGGTCTTATGTCGCTGAAGAAACGCACTAGTAATCCATGTGAGCCGGTAAAAAATAAGGAATTATGTGCCTCTAAAGTAGCAGCCCACCACACAAGTCTTCTGTCAGTTGCAAACTGGAAATATACCGCAGTCACTTATCACAGAGCTAGACAAGTACATACAGGATTGGTTTGTTATTTATAGTGAACTATAACTTCCTACTTTAAGGCGAGAGAGAGAGAGAGAGAGAGAGAGAGAGAGAGAGAGAGAGAGAGAGAGGAGAGAGAGGGAGAGAAAACAGGAGAGAGAGAGAGAGAGAGAGAGAGAGAGAGAGAGAGATAATCTATGGGATATGCATTCCATTCATTTATGGCTGTTCTCCAAGGCATGAAAATAAAAAGGTAGGGCCGCGCCATGAACCTTTTGTCCATGTTACGGTTCTTGATTCTGACAAAAAACATCTTTTTTTACCTTTGATATTCCCCATGATTTTCTATAAATTGGCTCTTCACATGTTTAGCTTTTCAAATTAAGCTGTTCAACCATTACTTTCCACAACAGCTGTACAGGAAGCGAACGTTATTAGCAGAAGTTAGTAGTGCCACCGAAAACTACCCGTCTTTAAATACATGTGAAGATGATAATGTGATAACTTCATTTTTCTTTCCTCACACTAGTTTAAATTTTCTTAAACCTATACATTTAACCTTATCACTTCCTGCAAGGGTTCTGTAATTGTGGTGCTCCGACGTTGCTCCGGGCTGAATTTATTTCGCCAAATATTATAGGGTTATGATAAGGGTTGGAATTTGGTTTTAAGTTATAGGTTTAGGGTTAGGGTTAAGATTGGTTATAGTGTTTGCTCCAGGGTTGAATTTAGGTATTCGGTTATATAGTTCAGGTAATTGACGGCGGAGCGATTGTCGCCGGAGCATATGTGTCGTACAATCGTTCTCCTTCTTTATGTACTATCCGAACTTCAATTGCGATTGATTGATCATTTTCATATTTCTCATCATCTCCCCCCCCCCCCCCCCACCGTAGTTTGAAAAAAGGGGGCACAATGCCGTCAAGTAAACAATAACTGGGGGCATCTTTTTTTGTGTTTGTGTACTTAAGGTATGCCAGTTGGGTTTCAAAAGGTGGGGGGGGGGGGAGAGGCACGGGCCGGTTTTTCCCCTATGTAAATTCACCACTGACTCTTGTCACTCTTAATCTTACCGTGGGCGAGAAAACGGCAGGAAATCATGCGAAATACGACCTTTGGTCACCGGTTCAATGTAAAATACTTTGTCAGTTGTAGAATCAATTGCATATACATGTACTTCCTGCTGTATGTCATTATTAGACTCTTTATACATAATTCCTTGTTTCTACACCCGCTGACGGATCCGGGGGTAGGGGCATTAGAAGGCACGTGTCTGCGTTCCACTCACCTCCAACCCTCCCCCACGGGAAAAAAACATAGATGAAAAGATGAATAAAGAAATGAATGAAAATTATTTTTAAGAAAATAAGGTAATGGATGCCCTGACACGGAGAATAGCTTAAAGAATGTAGGTTTTATTATTTGCGAAAAATATGAAGCCAAATAAAACAATTTCTTGAGTGCCGTGCTTAAATTCCAACTATATTTTACTCAATAATGTTCGACCCGTTCCACGGCTCTTACACCAAACTTATTAATATTGATAGATATACGCTACCAAGGCCAAACTGGCGTACCCCGGGTCCAGCCATTTAGGGGGCACTGGCATCACCGGGCGTCTTATACTTGCACCTTGTTCGTCACTTTCCCTCCCCGCCCCCTCTCTCTAACTCTTTCTCTCTGTCTTTCATATTTATTTTTCTTTTTCTTTTTCGTTTGAGGGGCACGTGCCCCCACGCCCTAGTGTCAGCCAGTGAGGCTACTATCGATCATTTCTCATGACCGAAGCTGAAATACAAAGCCCTTCTCTTGTGCATGATTTAGACTTTCAAAACCACTTTGTCGAATTTTAGCAATACATGTAAATTATGAGCCTGGACTTTGATATGGTGTGCATTATTAAGAGAGCTATGATGATCTCATTAACAATGATGTAATTGGCGTTGGGAACTGCAGTTGTGGAATCGGTTCCTAGCTCGGCGAGTTAGTGTCACCCGAGATTATGTTTGAAAGGACTTATTTATTATCGCTCACTTCTGGTTGGGGTTATTATTGTCTTCTAAAAGTATATACCCGTTCATGAGCTCAAGTTACTGAGATACACTTTACAAAAGAGCTTTGATTCTACAAGAAATATCTCTGAATTGACAGAATAATTATTGTAAGTGAAGTACATAATAATATTCAGTTGAGCATGTACTTTTTTTCGTCCACGATAATTACATGTGTTTGTTCTTTTCGAAACCTCAACCCAATATATTTTTTTCTTTACAGCTTCATGTAAAGGGCAGTTATTATTAGTCATCCATCATTTTGCTGTTTCTCCCTCTCTCTCTCTCTCTTCCCTTTCTCTCTCTCTCTCTCTCTCTCTCTCTCTCTCCCTCTCTCTTCCCTCTTTCTCTCTCATTTCCTCTCCCTCACTGCTATTCATCCCCGTCTTTCTCTCACGCTCTTCCCCCTCTCCCCTCCTTATCTTCCATTCCCTCTCCCTCACTGCCCCTCTCTCTTCCACTCTGTCATCCTTATCTTCCATTCCCTCTCCCTCACTGCCCCTCTCTCTTCCACTCTGTCATCCTTATCTTCCATTCCCTCTCCCTCACTGCCCCTCTCTCTTCCACTCTGTCATCCTTATCTTCCATTCCCTCTCCCTCACTGCCCCTCTCTCTTCCACTCTGTCATCCTTATCTTCCCTTCCCTCTCCCTCACTGCCCCTCTCTCTTCCACTCTGTCATCCTTATCTTCCCTTCCCTCTCCCTCACTGCCCCTCTCTCTTCCACTCTGTCATCCTTATCTTCCATTCCCTCTCCCTCCCTGCCCCTCTCTCTTCCACTCTGTCATCCTTATCTTCCATTCCCTCTCCCTCGCTGCCCCTCTCTCTTCCTCTCTGTCATCCTTATCTTCCCTTCCCTCTCCCTCACTGCCCCTCTCTCTTCCACTCTGTCATCCTTATCTTCCCTTCCCTCTCCCTCACTGCCCCTCTCTCTTCCACTCTGTCATCCTTATCTTCCCTTCCCTCTCCCTCACTGCCCCTCTCTCTTCCTCTCTGTCATCCTTATCTTCCATTCCCTCTCCCTCACTGCCCCTCTCTCTTCCACTCTGTCATCCTTATCTTCCATTCCCTCTCCCTCACTGCCCCTCTCTCTTCCACTCTGTCATCCTTATCTTCCATTCCCTCTCCCTCACTGCCCCTCTCTCTTCCACTGTCATCCTTATCTTCCATTCCCTCTCCCTCACTGCCCCTCTCTCTTCCACTCTGTCATCCTTATCTTCCATTCCCTCTCCCTCACTGCCCCTCTCTCTTCCACTCTGTCATCCTTATCTTCCATTCCCTCTCCCTCACTGCCCCTCTCTCTTCCACTCTGTCATCCTTATCTTCCCTTCCCTCTCCCTCACTGCCCCTCTCTCTTCCTCTCTGTCATCCTTATCTTCCATTCCCTCTCCCTCACTGCCCCTCTCTCTTCCACTCTGTCATCCTTATCTTCCATTCCCTCTCCCTCACTGCCCCTCTCTCTTCCACTCTGTCATCCTTATCTTCCATTCCCTCTCCCTCACTGCCCCTCTCTCTTCCACTCTGTCATCCTTATCTTCCATTCCCTCTCCCTCACTGCCCCTCTCTCTTCCACTCTGTCATCCTTATCTTCCATTCCCTCTCCCTCACTGCCCCTCATCCCCCTCTCTTTCTCTCACGCTCTTCCCTCTATCTCTCTCTCTCTCCCTCCATTCCTGAATTTACCATCTCTCTCATCCTCACCCCCCCCCCCCCTCTCTCATCTCTATGTGCTTTTCCACAATCAATGCTCTAGCGATAGAGAGCCTAGCCCACATCTCATTCAACTTTCAACTTTCATATACATGTATATTCATGTCTGAAGACTTGTCCAAGGTGTAGCCAACTACATATATTATTACACATGCATCTATCTCACTAACCTTATGCATGCGGGCCCTGTTTAAACAAAAACTCTTATCAATAACAACTGCCCAAGTTCTATAACAAATTTGCTCTCAGCCAATCAGATGCAAGTATTTCAGTAGCTTATAACAGTCATTGCAACTTGTTATTGATAACAAGTTTTATGAAACTGGACTTTCACTAGAAGAAATGAATGCCTAAGAATCACAGTATATACATATTATATCCAATTTAATCATAAATACATTCTATGGTACATATATACTTTACAAATACCAAAAATCAAGCAGCTATTACCACTATACAATGTACACTACATAAATTACTAACAACTTTAAGAAAATTAATGCAGTTATTTACACTTGCCCCTCCCTCTATTTTATCATAATTCCCAAAGGTGCTTTAACATTCACTACACAATTTTTTATGATAGCATAATCTTCTGATAGTATGTGTCTGTCAGTTAATTCTGAGGCAATTATTTGACCAGAGTTCAAGGAATTACCAAATGAAGTTGAAGCATACAAAAAAGCATCAAATGATCATTAATGATTACCCACATTGTTTCTGGGGGTGTTGATTTATCTTCAAAGGCATATGTATTTTATCTAAAAACCACTGTTACATTTGCTAATTACAAGCATGAACTCTAACATTTCATGAATGGGAAAATGCAGAAAATTATTATACTAGCAATAGAGCAGCCATGCTAAAGCCTGGGTAATAATTGTTGAGCGCCACGAGTGTAACCCATTATTATTATTATTAGGCAGTTGTACAGATGATCTTATCCAAATCTTGTATTGCCAAGGCCTGTATTGTTATGTATGAATTCTTCTTCTTCACTGAAATGATCATTTACCACAATTCTTTTTATGGTGATGATGCATATAAGATATCACCTGGTAAAATAAATGGCACTAAAAACATACAATGTAATGTTCAAGAAATAACATTTTAATAGGCAATACTAGTGCCCATCTAATCACTGGCTTGTAGATGATACTCTGCACTGTAAAGGTGGGACTGACTGACATACTTCCTAAGAAATACACAATGATTGACACCATGTATGTAAAACCATAATGCTAAAACCTCATTGATACATTATTATTCTACATGATAGAACACACTGTACACTCTTACACAATATATTTACAATGTACATTGTATAAATAAGATATGAAACTAGCCAGACAAATGGGGTTTGTGGAAGAAGGGATGAGTATACCTCAGATGATAGGCAGCACTTCACAAATTTGCCATTGATTTAAATCAATCGCTACTCTATACTTAAGAGCGATTGCAATTGATATCAAGTTGTGATTGATTTGAATAAATCGTAACACTTTAAATGACAGGGCAATGTCCCTATGACTGCCAATCCTGTGTCATTGTAAATTAATATAATTACCCAAAAGATGATGTTATTCATATCTCCTTTTGAGTAAATAACAGTTTCTTTTTTTAGAAAGATCCATAGCCCATATTCTACAAAAGTGCCTAACTTTAGGCCAGATTTAAACTGAGCCCAAATGCTTAGAGTTAGACCACCGATTTATGGAGTGCAAAATGTCAAACTTTTCATCATGTAGAAATCACCTTAAAATGAAAATCCCAAAACTTGTCCCTATGAATTCAATTTTTAATGACCAAATTAGTTTTCATTCTTTATTTTGTTATATAATTACAGCAATTTACAAAACTTTGGGGTTGGCATTGGCTTTCAATAAATCAGTGAAACAAGTTAAGCCAAGTTAAGTAGCAGAAGTTCCTGGTTTTTAAATCTACATATGAAATCTTTCATTTTCTGTGGTATCTTAGGTTTATATAGATACAGATGAAATCATGGAGTAGATATGCAATATGCATACACAATCTAATCTGGGGGATGACAGAAAGATCATTCCACCTAGATAATTAAAGATAAAGTTGAGTTCTGGTCATGCGATAATATTGCAAAAGAAGCTGTCTCAAATCATTTGGGAAAGGTCGATTGCTGTAAGGTTTTGGAATCGCCAAAACGAGAAGAAATTGACTCAATCCTGCCGAGAGTCACATGCACTGCACACAGAAATGTGCATATGGGACACATACACATGTTTGGCCCAAACATTTCAGCCGTTTTTCGAATATAAAGGCATTTGAAAAGCAATCCTTTTCAGGGGACATTTCTACTATGATGTTCTTCCAAACTGACATAAAAGAAATGAGAAAGCTCACAAATTATTTTAGCTTTCCCAGAACTAAACCTTCCCTCTAAGCATGTCTACACTTCTCAATGATATGATTTGCGTGTATTACGCTTCACTCTCAGTGCTAGCCTGTGATTCTTCTAGGATAGGTACGATGAGGTTGTCCTTGGGCATCAAGTTGTATTTTGTCACAAATGTTGTGAAACGTCTGCATAGAAAAGTCTCGTTCTGGTGGGAGAAAGGAAGAAAAAAGTGCATTCCATGTTATATGTGTGATTTCACACATTTTTTTAAAGCACTCTTGTAAAAATAAAGGCTGGTAACATCGTAAACATAACATTTTATTGGCAATTCCATGCAAACACCGCTGTAAGTCAACACTAATCAAGTAAAGGTCAAATAAAAATGGAACTTTATGCAAAAATAATATGCTGCTTGGTCATGTACAAGCAGCAACTTGTCTGACCAACTGTCACAGCACAGAGAGGTAATAAATACATTTTATTGGAGAGCAATAAAGATAAAACCCCAAATATCAAGAGGGAACAGTGTACCAGAACCCCGAGACGGGAGGCCAGTCCCTTTATAGTCACAACAGACATCAATTACGGTATTTTACGGTCATGATTACTACTCTACCTATGCAAGGAATAATGGTGAGGAAAGGATGAGATGATGATGATGAAAAAAGATCATGACGAGGAGGAGGAGGAGGAGGAAGAGGTGGCGGAACATAAGTATATGATGATAAGGATGAGGATATTTATGCTGATTTGAAAGGCGATGATGATGATATAGAAGCTTATGATGACTATGATCATCATCAATACCATGAGGAAGATGTTGAAGATGATAATGATAATGATGATGGTGATGGGGATAATGACCATTATCATCACCACCATCACCATCATTTCTGATTGTGACAAAGAGGATAATGATGACAGTTTGATAAGTCCATGGTAGTTATAAGGATAGTAGCAAGCAGGGTGATGGCAGTTTCAAGTATTAAAGTCATTTTCTGAAAGACCAAAGTGAATAGGAATCAAATCCATTTCAATAAACGACTTCTTTGCTAAAGCATTGTAACCTACCTCGTAGTCATCGAACAGTGAACGATGGTGGAAGTACGCGTGTGAGAATATCCTATAGATACGACGACATACAGATCCCAGCTTGGCTACCGATGACTCTTTAATGCTCACACTAGAATGAAATGATCAAGGTCAAAGGTCACATGTTATAATAACAACGATTATTGTATATGATAAATGAATTGGAAATGTTTCCTGTTGTTATTATATAATGATAGACACTTAAACAATCAATTCGAAATATCGATTCTGCAGAGATAATAGCAATCTTCTCAGCAGCATTCTAAACCTGTGAGAAATGATCCACAACATCTGCCCACGCTATGATGAGGTTCTGAATTCTGTAAATACTTTAAAATAAATTTTGCTCATTGTTCTTAACTTTTTCTCAGATATTATGATTTCAACATTTCTAACTCAGAATAATAATAAAAGTATCAAAACAGTTACTATTTACCTCATTATGGCTTGCAAATGTCACGCACACACTAAAATTTAATCCGTCCCAAGGCTAAAAATCGGCAGTTGCCCTGGTGCAACCGACAACCTAAATCCTGCCCAGCAACCTTAAACTCCTGCCTGCCTGGTCCGCACCTTCAAAAAATCCACTGCTATTATTTTACATGTATTTTATGCTGTTGATTGTAAATGATCACCAGCAGTTGAATTAGGCAACCTAAGCAATCATCTACAATGTAGGCTGTCCAGCTGGCAACAGAAATAAAAGTTAAGCCAAAGTCCTAGCTCCTATAGTAAGAAAGCTAATGGTCATTACTTACCGGCTAGGAAAGTACTTGTTGCTATTGAGGAGACATGCAGCACCATCTAGGGTGTGTCTGGTGTAGTCTATTGCTGGACACTGAGAATAAAAAAACACAGCAATGGTCCTCATTTAAGTCATTTCCAAATAGTTGCAATTATTTCAAGCATGTTCATCACAAATTAGAAAGAGGTAAATACTTTAAATTCCTCTTTCTTCTATCCTACTCATTAATGATTCCTCCCCCCCCCCCCCTTCTTCCCTCTTTAATACTCTTCACATTTCCACCTCTACCTCTGTATTTTTTTATTTTTCTCTACGAGTTCCTTTTTTTTTCTACATCTTCTTTTCTTGTTCTATTTGATATTCTAATAATAACAATACATTTCACTCTAGACCCAAAGATTTTGTAAAGATAACAGGGGCCCATTGCACACAGACCCAAATTTTACACTCTAGACAGAAAAAAATGTCTGTTTGGAGCCAGAAGGGCATTAACTCTATGCTTTAACACAGAGTTAACACCCTTCTGGCTCTAAACAGACGAAATACTATCTATACATCAGTTTATCTGCATGAGAATTTCTTTAACAAAGAAAAAAAAAGGGGGATTGATCAGTACTCAACATTATCTTTATAATAACTGTTACTTAGTTGGAAGAAGCAATATTTTCAAATTATCATTACATCAGTTTATCTGCATTTAATGCCAAAATCAAAGCTCTACAAGCATTCAACCCAAAGGCATGATGGCTCAGTAGTAGAGCAATGGTCTTGTAACCTGAAGGTACCCGGTCCAAAACCAAGTCAATGCACCAATGCCCTTTGTATGGCACTAAACCTTATTGCTAAGCCCCTCAGATAGGGCTTAAACCTGTAGGTCCCCTTGGTCTTTCACGCAAGCATATACATGTTGTACATGCTTAGCAGTCGGGTAAAAAACATCATGGATTAATCAATCGATAATACCTCTTTTGGTGTCTTGTGAGCAGCACAGAGGAAGATCCATTGCTCCGTAGCAGTCATCTGGGAGCAGGTATCAGGATTACATTCTTGCTGTATAGGAAAAGAAATGACATTACGATAATTGTTATTCCATGCATTAGTGATCAATGCATTTCATATGGTAAAGTTGTAACAATGAAGTATCAGCGATAGTTTTCATGGTCGAGAAACTGAATTGTAGGTAAGGTTTTGAGGGTCACACCCCGGATGCGAGTTGTAATAGCGGTAACCTCCACGGTCACTTCTCTGTCTTCTCCTACAAACTGACTCTGATCGGACCCCAGTTCGAAACCGAGTCATGTCTTTCAGATGGCGATATCAAACGGTCGGTCCCCAGATATAAATAATCATGTCTGATTGATACACCTCGGTAAAAAAACCTAATCGAACACACACACACACACACACTGTTCTAGGCATTCTTCTGAAGACAATAAAAGCATACTGATCAAAATGTTGAGAACCAAAGAGCTCTTAGTAAAGCTCATCGGCCCCTTTTCAGGGCTCTCATTACTTTGAAAGTAATGTGTGTAACCCTGAAATCTTTACCTACGATTCTGTCAAGTTGTTGCTCAGCATTTCAAGCAGATACAAGAGGGGTTAACTTGAGCATGCCTGAAAATGACTACAGTGTTAGGAAGTTTTGATGCAGGGTAATACACTTTGGAAGTGCCTTGAGCATCCCGTGGGATGGACATGTTCACATCATAAAAGTAGATATTATCATTATCATTGTGCCCAAATAAAAATTTGCTCCAGACAGGATTGTCTGAGCTGTCCTTACGTCCAAACACCATCGTCTAAGCTCTTCAGAGGATACAGACAATGTTACATAGTACTCCACTAAACTAAACATCAAGAATCACCTGTAACTTGACAGCTAGGCCATTCAGCTCCAGACAGAACTGTCTGAGGTGTTCATACTTCCACACCCCCTCGTCTTGGCCCTCTGGAGGTTGCAGGATGCCATCGATGTTGCTGATATCTTTCCGAATGCTCTGCTGAATGAACTAATGACAGGGAAGAAAGACAAATAGGGGGAAAAAGGACCAAAATAAGTTACTTGTAACATGAACTTAAACTCGATATTCTAATTGAAATAAAGTAAATAAAAATGGAAAAAGGAATGATGAAATAGTATAATTCTCATTAAATTGATCAAATAAAACAAATAGACAGAAGATTAGAGTTATACAGCTACAACTGACCTAGCCTAAACAGAAAAAAAAAATTATGATTTTGTAATAATAAAATAGATGCAGGAATAAAATATTAGTTCAGGCGTGCACCATCAAACGGATTTCAATTCAGATCATGATACATGACAGCATGACAAATCATGATCGCTTTTTTGTTGTATACCTAGGGTGCCATTAAGCAAAATTGCTATTATTATCATTCTGTAGGACATGGACATAAACGCAATAAATCACAAAAAGTGACACATTCGCTCATTTATGACGAAAGCAAGAGGGAATGGAGAACAATCACTTTCGAAACAGGTGGAACAAATGGTGATATCAGATATATACACAGAGGAAAACATGTAGGCCAAACGACAGTGCAAGATCACCGACATAGTAACCTAAATAGGATAAAGTCGAAAAGGAAACTTAAGTGCGAACAGCTGATCCTACTGTCATAACTGTATTCTATGTTTAATATGAAGACATGGTACATTGACTCCGCTGTCAGTGCATTGTTCTTCACAAATAGTTTTGACATATATACATGTAGCTTCTTTTTGTCTTTGCTTTGGGATATGATTGTCAAATGAAAACAGTTTGTACCATCCATGGACATCATGTTGAGCAAACGTGCACTGCAAACTTTTCCAAACCCTAACCTGATGATCTATTTGTCAGGTCATTGCGGATCCGGCAAAAGGGCATTTGTAAGAAAATCAAACATACATGTATATGTACACGTACACTAGACTCTTAAAAATTCTAGGCCTTTGCTGATATGTTTTTCTTAATCATGATGATGATGATGATATGATGATAACAACAACAACAATAATTTATAATGATTAATAATAATTAAAATGTTAAAAAATTAGTAATAACAATAATAATAATAATGTAATAATACGAAACCTTTTTTTATATAGCGCATACATGTATGCTTCAACATATATAATATTCAGATAATTCCTGTGCTTAGTTTGGCTAATATTACCCTAGCTTTAACTCTGGCAACCATTATCAGCCCACATTGCATTACAAGGGATAAATCCTGCCAGGTATTCAGATAACACCTGGGTCAAGAGAGGAAACTGTAGATAAAATGCCTTGACGAAGGACATGATATGCAACGGGAAGAGATTTGAACCCTCAACCTTTTGATCGAGAGTCAAGTGAATGAACCACTAAACCCATCAGCCAGTACTAATGACATCTCAAAAATTATCTGCCAATGCCAATACTGATCATAAATGACCAAAAGAAAAGAAAAGAAAAGAAAATGGGTGAATTCTACATGTACCAACGCCTTTCTGCCAAGAAAACAATGACATATATCCTGCATCATTAATATCCTGGATGGTGCAGGAGACGGAAGCACAAGAACGTGACGGGGTGTCGATTACGGACTCATATTTCATACCAACTGTGCAGCAGTGGGTCCTAACTGCCCCCTGGAGGAGGGGGGTGGCCGATTTGAAAATGGAGATAGTAAACAACATGATGAAGAGCTTGTCATGGGGAGACCTTTGGGGTGATCCGTCAGCATCAAATGTTTCCATTGAGAACCATCTCCCAAAATATAGGAACTTTGTCTTTTAAGAGATATTTATTTTGCTGTCAAACTTTAAATGAAAGCATATATTGTGCCGAGTCTGTTCATGATAAAAAAGATATATATCTGTGATTGCATAAAATTCTTGTTTGTAGAGACAATTAATGAACCCTGACCCACTTTACGAGTTTGGTGAACCTGACATATATATTCTCTCCTGAGTACAGGGAACAAAATTGAAATCATTTGCTCACAGCCAGACGGGCATTGACTCCTATTTTTCCCATGAAGTTAATGCCCTTCTGTCTCTTAAGGGGAAAAATGGGCTTGTTTATTTAGAAAATCCCTTAAAAAAAAAATAGGTAGGGCAATTGAGAAAAAAAGAAGAAAAGATTATTATAACAAACTTAAACATCAATGGTATTTGTAAGCAACTCCAATGATATCTCTAGGAAAAAAAAATCAAATGAAAGGCATAGGACAATGGGTGTTCTTTTTAGCAAAGGCAAACAGCTACATGTATGCCAGTATAGTGGAAGAAACTTGGCATTTTGCATCATTAAATACTTTTGTTTAACTACTGTCCCGACTTATCAAACACAAGGCCATCCATTACACACATGTATGATTACATAACCACTAGCAGGAAGCCCATGAAAATCATGGGCCCAATTGTGAAATTAATTTCATGTTGTATAAGCCAATGCCTTTTAGCTTCCGTTAAGATATTTAGATGTTTGTGTGATTATTGATATATTTTCATTAATTTTTTTTTCATTTTTTAATACACTTGAGGGTAGTACATTGTACACATGATATAATGTCAAAAGTTCACTCTAAAATGCCTATATGTGTACAGGTACATTTTAATCACTTTTCTTAAAGGATTTATCCATCACTTTAAATCATGGTTGAGTAACTTATGACAATCTGACAAATAAAAATGTCTCTAAACTCTTAGTTTACTGGTAAGGTTCTTTGATATCAAAATTACAAAACTGCTAATTCACATAAAAGACAATACCAAAATTGTATATCTAATTGATATATCTCCCCAATTTACATTTGTGAAAGGAGATATCTAAAAATGCATGTACATTTAATGTAGATTAAAGTGATTTGGTAACTTTGTAGAGCCTTGATAAAATCTGAGCTGCCTGGCCTTACATGCTATCAGTGTATGTAAAATGGTGTAAAAATGAAGCCCAGGGGGGAAAAAAAAGCACTTCAAAATCATCATGTGCTTCACAAAAGGAAACACATGCAAGTGACCGGAAATGCAAGACTCATTTTCCCCTATAGACTCAGTGTTAGACTAAAGCATATGGCCATACGCTTTCGTAAATGGGAGTATTCAGTGACAGATATCTTAATAATAGCATTATATATTTGAAAACCTTTCTATGCCTGGCTATTTATTTATCCTTCTGAACATCATTATACAAGAGATATCAGAATTTAACAGTTTATTAAATCAAGCCTCCACAAAGTTACCGAATCCCTTTAAAGGTTTAAGCACAAATAGTTTGTGAAAAATCTCTCATTGAATACTCCTTCAAAAGGTACATTTCTTTCTAATATTCAGCATACATGTACATGTAAGTACAGCAGAGGTGCGAGAGCATCTGTGAGAAAATAATCATCTGAAATGTGTGAAAAAGATGTGCTTTTTAACCCTTTGATGACAATCGACCACATTCTGTTGCTTGGCTCAATAACTTTTGATTCAGAGCCCTAAAAAAATATACCAGATGCATGAGTAGAAAGAGCAAATATTTCTGCACAGTGTGTCCATTTTTGTTGCATGACCATATTGCATTTGATGCCAGGAACTTTAAAAAGGAGAATAAGCTTCAAAATCCATAAATTGGCAACACAATGAGAGGTTCAAAATCATTGTTTTTTTTCCTCAAAATTGGCAATTTTTTCAACTTTTCAACAAAATTCCTAACCATGTATATTGTTTTCAAAGACATTACACCTTTTTAGAACCATGTAGCTGTAAAAGAAAGATATTATGGTTGCCAATTTAGAGCACAATGTGATCAATTTAGCCCTTAAATAACTCCTGTCCTGAAAGGGGGAATGTGCATTCAAACGGCATAAAAAATCTGAAAATGGGGTTTTGTGAGGAGCAAGAAGTCTGAATTCAGATTAAAATTTGAACTCTCACATCCCTGGTACAATTTCATGCTGTATTATAGTCTCTGTTTAAATCTAAAAACTAGCAGCAGTGGGTGTAAACCTTTGAACAATAAATTTCATAGATGAATGTTGCTTGCATGAGGGAACTTTAGTCAGCATACTTTTTCATCATTTTATTTTTTTTCATTTTCAAGTGATCATCAACACATGTACATCGTCCTTCTAAAAATAAAAGTAATCAGACCACATACATGTACATGTACAATGACATCATGTGCTAGAGAATTGCAAACTTTTACATTAATTCAGAATTTGGTAATGACTTTAATAATCACTGCACAAATTGTGTCTACTAGTATTAATTTTGAAGTAAATGTGGTACCCTGGTGTAAATGAGGATTTTCAAATGTACTTCATTTGAAGGAATATTAATAATATTAATAATGATAATATTAATCTATAGAGTGTAGAAACAATGGATATACAGTTAACTCTGCCTAAGTCGAATCTGTTGGGACCACAGAAAATAGTTTGACTTACAATGTATGCAGAATTCGACTTAGGAAATGTAAATAACACATGTTTTGCATAGTTTGGTCAAAAAAACTGATTTGACTGAAGGAAAGTTCCTATGCCACTTCGAGTTATACAAGATTAACTGTATCTTCTACTGCGCTGCAAGAACTCCTAATGTGCTTA
Source organism: Heliocidaris tuberculata (assembly GCA_025618425.1). NCBI lineage: Eukaryota > Metazoa > Echinodermata > Echinoidea > Camarodonta > Echinometridae > Heliocidaris > Heliocidaris tuberculata. The sequence goes on from CM046849.1 coordinate 23,410,836, forward strand.
TAACTGTGAATTATGACTATGGCTTATACTTAACATGGTGCTTTAGGAGAAGACTGTAACAGCAAATGAATAATACTGGTATTGCCAATCTGAAAAGGAAAATCTTTTTCCTTGATCTCACCTGTTGGACGGCTAAAGTACTGTCCATCTCATCAAAGGCTTGCTCCTCCCATGAGAAAAAGTCCTGCCAAGAAGAGTAAACAGACAATGTAATTTGTGACACACATGTTCACACCTCCATTTCATCAGCAAGAATCTTCAGGAGTGAAGGAAGCAGAGTATGTAGAAGAAGACCCCCCCCCCCCAGGGATTTTAACGCAGTTACCATGCCCACATTAAGACTTAAGTTAATTAACTCCTAAGTTAAGTTTACTTTAATGTTAGTTTATTTGTCTAGACTTTACTAGTCTAATAAAATAATTTTAAAACATGCCTTAGATCTAGTAGTACACTATCTAGAGCCAAACAATAAAACTAAAATTGAAGGAATTACATTGGAATAAGACATCGATCATCCTAACTTGTTTGAGGCAAGTTATTTTCCTGATATAGATCTAAACTGATTTTGGCCAATTACTTAGTCCGACACAGATACATCAGTATGGTCAGGGTCCTAAATTTACGCATCCCGCAAATACGCGCTATGTGACGCATTCAATGCGCCAAACTTCTGGTGTGACTGAGCAAAGAGATTATCATTTACGTTTGCCAAAATTGGCAAAAAGAATGAGCAATTTTCCTTTATTTTTGTGATATTATCATTATTTGGAAATCAGAGTGAAATTCACATCAGTCCGCTTTAAAATCAAGATTTGCATTCATTTATACATGTAATTATGTGTGCATGGCTCTAGATTTGGGCCCTTCATTTTTTCGAACAAAATTTGACAAGGACTTCGATATCGACTTGAAAATGCAAATGTTAATTAAGTTACACTCTAAATCTAAGTTAGATCTAGCTCTATTGTTAGTTATTGACCACCCCAATTATTGTTCACCCCAATTTTCTCAACGATGCAACTTCAGAATAGTCTATGTATGTAGCTTTAGGTGGCTTATCTCGATGCGGTGTGGCACGGTACGGTGTGGAGCGTTCATCGCACCCTTTCGAGATAAGCCCCCCCCCCCTTGTCTTGAAAGGGTGCGTTGAGCATCAGTCGTTTAAATTGAAATAATCAAAATTGAAACAGACTGAAAATTAAATAAAACTCATTTTTACATAGTCTTGCAGATCAGTCGTTTATAATGAATTAGTACTGAAAATATTAACGCAAAATAAAAAATAACAAGAAACACAATCAAATAATTTACTTACATATTTAAAAAATGTCAAATAAAAGTGCTTTACCTGGTCTTGCATATCATTATCAGTACTTTCTTTATCAAAATAACAAAAAATAATGATCTATTTCTTTCTATGTATGAAATTCATATTTTTACGTAAACTAGTCTTGCATAACAGTTGTTAAAAATGAAATTACAAATAAAAATTAATCGCCATTTTACTTCTTTCATTTTAATCAGACACACGTTTATGTATTCTTTAACCCTTTCAAGACAATTGACCACATTTTGTGGTTTGGCTCAATAACTTTTGATCCAGAGCTCTAAAAAATATACCAGATGCACGAGTAGAAAGAGCAAAATTTTCTGCACACACTATGTCCATTTTTATTGCATGACCATATTGCGTTTGATGCCAGGAATTTAAAAAAAAAGAATAAGCTTTGAGATCCTTAAATTGGCAACACATTGAGAGGTTCAAAATCATTGTTATTTGTCAAAATTGGCAATTTTTTCAACTTTTCGATAATGGTTTTAAGAATGTATGTTGTTTTCAAAGGCATTACATTTTATTAGAACCATGTAGCACTACGAGAAAAATATTATTGTTGCCAATTTGAAGAACAAAATGTGATCAATTTAGCCCTTAAATAATCCCTGTCCTGAATGGGTTAAGTCTTACTTTGAATTTCATTTGATTAAAGAGAAAATTGAAGGAGAAAAAGGCTGCAGGAGGGTGCATATGCTGTTTTTTTTTTTCCATTTTGCAAAAACAAATTGAAATTATTTTTTAATGTCTAGAGTAAGGGAGGGGGGGGGAGTATTCGGCCACTTTAGACAAAATCCTGTTTTTTTACTCTTTATTTCATATTTATTTTTACTTCTTACTCAAATCATAAAAGAAAATATTGTTACTATTTTAACCAAAAAAAAATCCCGAAAGAAAATCCAGAATTGCCATGGTAATATTCATTTTCATTTACCCTGTTTCGGAGGCAGTTTTCGGCATAGCAGATCAGTTTTCGGCCGCATGTACAAAAATCAATGGGGAGCGCGCTCACGCGCCGTGCGTTCGCCCGCTGATCAAAAGTCCCAGCGGCCCGAGCCGGCGTCCAACGCTGGAGCTCCCCCGCGTAAAACCCGGCCGAAAACTGCTCCCGCGGTATCAGAATTGTAATCTCAAGACTAACGGAGATATCGTGTGTGCGTCTCACACACCAACTATCTTTGACTGCAACGTGCGATTGGACACTTTTGAGCTTGCGACATACGAAAAATCCTGATCTAAAACTGAAAATTTCTTGAAATACAGCTCAGTTTTGGAACCCATTTTCCTTACGGACACGTGTAAAACACAAGAATTTTCAGATTAGGATAGCGGGACCGCCGATAAAATCGCTAAAATGTGATATTTAAGGACATTTTTTTCATTGCAACTGTGGTTCCCCTGTGACTTTAGTACATATGTGATATGCTGTCATGCTATGCATTTTAAAGTGATTTTGCCATGCATACGTCGTACCGACCGAATTCTCAACCCAGCCAAAAACACCATCCTTTACTCTAAGTTAACATCTGAAGAATTTATTCACTGGCATATAATACTAATATTACTATCTATAATCACTGTAGATCTAATCATTTATACTGTATCTTTTGAAACATGCCAATTGGATTCCACGTTCAGTTAGTCAGTTAGAAAATAGGTGATAGACTATTTCGTTATTTTAATTTTATTACAAACGACTGATGTGGAAGACTAGTTAATGCACCCCTTCGAGAAGAGCCCTCCGCTTTTCTCGAACGCGCCACTCCGTTCTCAACGCACCCTTTCGAGACAAGCGGGGCCAGGGGGGGGGGGGGTTATCGATTATCTCGAATCGAAAGGGTGCGTTGCGTTGAACGCTCCACACCGCACAATTTTTATATAAGCCGCTTTAGGTCCCCCCATCATTATGCATGAAGACTAGAATCTAGACCTCTACTTCTGGAAATTTAGATGTTGACGGCAGCCAGTGCATGCACATGCAGACTGCACTGCCACAGTTACGTTACCGGCACTGACACAGGAGGCGAGTTCCGGGATGAGAATGCCCGGCATGAATGCGGAGCGGAGGCAGAGCAGCTCATTTCGATGTCGAGAGCTCTCGGACGCGCATATAGACTCTACGCATATTCACTCAAAAATTACATAATTTGGGGGGATCAAAAGGTACATAAGAAACACAGAACTACTTAAGAACTAATTCAACTGAACGAAAATAATCATTCTTTAGGAAAATAAATACCTCAGCCGTCGCCCCTGCGCGAACTCTTCTCAAAATACCAGTTTCGCCTTCAGCCATTGTTAGTGTATGGTATCTTCGAGATGACAAATAGGAATATTAAAAAAAAAACTATAATTCTCTATCCGATATTCATGTCCACTATAATGGTGTACAAGGGCCCCTTTGTGATTGATTAACTCGATCGCAACTTGACATCAATCGCAGCTCTGTCATGAAGACACCAAAAAGTAAAAAAAACCAAAAAAACAACAACAACAACAACAACAACAACAGCAACAAACCTTTCTCCCCCTCAAACACCATCCATGCAGATGGACAAAACTGGAAGGTGCCGCATCCCTGGACAGATTAAAGTCAGGCAAAAAGTCAGTTTCATATCCGCCGCCCGCCCCCCTCCCCCCCGAAAAGCCCTTCATCCATCCTGCTGAACGAGTCTTGGATCAGTTTCTACATGCCAATTTCCCAAGTGTGTATAATTAATGTACAGGCTAAGGTGGAGCAGGATGGAATAAAGTCTAAGAAAAACCTAGAGTAGTATAGGCCTACTGCACCCAAAGGTTGGTTGGTCCAGGCAGGGAAGTGTAAGTAGGAGTTCCCTGGTTGGTCGATGGTTCGGAGTGAGTCCACGAAGGTTCATAATTCCAATTTCCAAACCAGTGGCGTAAATCCGTATCGAGGAGTGGGGGGGGGGGGGGGTGGTTGAAATAATTTGCCAACGTGATCTTGTTTGACAAACACAAGGCACGTTTTGTCATTCAAAAAACACCCATAGGCATATACCCCTCCCATATCATTCACATTCAATCTAACACCCGTCCACACCCATGTACATTGCCCATTGCCCATGTACATATCATGATTAGAAGGGAACGGCATTCTTTTTTTTCTTCTTTTTTTTCAATTTTATGATAATGGCATGGGTCTTTCGTATGGCGATGTTGAGCAGGCCCTTTATTAGCATTTTTTGAATTAAAGTTGATTCAATTCAAGTGTTTAGCGGCATTTCAAGGAGAATTTTCGCCAATAAAACAATTATCTAGTAACATACATGTATATTTTTTCATTATTTTCTTTCGTGAAAAGTGGGGGGATGATTGTACAGGCCACCCCCCCCCTCCTCGAAAAGTGTGGGGGGATATATCCCCCCACCCCCAGGATTTACGCCAGTGTTCCAAACGACACACTGTCACTGAAGATCCATAACTTGAGAAATAAAATGATGTCACACCGATATACCACTTTCTCACTCTGGATTTTCCACTGTAATTTAAAAATGTGTCTTTAATATATACCCCTTTAAAACTCTTTCTGTTTGTGCCCCTTCCCTTATTCTTTATAAATTGCAGTATACCTTTTCTCTTTAAAATGCAACGGTAGATAGCATTGAACAAAGTATAAGCCTAGTTTTCTTTTCTTTTCTTTTCTTTTCTTTTCTTTTTTTCCGTTCTTTTCTTTCTTTTCTATTTTTTTTTTTGGGGGGGGGGGTCACTCGCAAAATTTAAATTGCCTAAATACCTGGAAAGCGCCATCGATATAGACTCTTGAAAATCATATTCATCGGTAGGCCTATAGCTATTCTGGGTTCCCCCGATTTATACACATATGTAGACTTATATATCTCATGCACGGTCAATGTTTGGTTGTTTGTTTGTTTGTTTTTGTGTGTGTGTGTGTGGTCGTGTGTGTGGGCGTGTGTGTCATGGGATGTGGTGTTTTTTTTTTAAGGGGGTGTTTTTTACTCCAAAATTCTCTGAGAAGCAAAAAAAAAAAAAGAAGAAAAAGGGTTATTAGTATTTCTAAAGGGAGGTGTTTTAACTTCACCAAAAGGAGGGTGTTTGAATACTTAAAAACACCCAAAACACCCCCCCCCCCCGGTACGCGCATGTTTAGACTATTACATAGTATCCTATATTTTAACGATAAACTTCATCATTTGGCTTTTTATCAGCTAACTTATTTCTGTGGAAAAGAAATTGAGGTATACCATCACTTGTTTATGAAGTGTCAATTTGTTAAACAAAATTGTGGTAAATGAGAAATATAGGAGAACAAACATGCAGGGGCGTAGATAGCGGGGGAGGGGATGGGGGGTATGCATCCCCCCAACTTTTCAGGTGGGGGGATGGTGTGTACAAACATCCCCCAGGTTTCACCCCCCCCCCCCAACAAAAAAAAGGGGGGAATATATATTCTTTATTTCAATATAGATCTAGATGTTATTTATGTACAATATTGTAGATTTAGACCTATATGAATTCATTCTGATTTTCCCGATATATTTTTATACTACTAGAAAGTGAAAACCACCTACTTCAAATTATACAAAAATGTTGATCTGGGAGGAATATGGAGGGTTTTTTTTTTTTTTTTTTTTTTTTTTAATTGAAGTGCGGGAGGGGGTGGCCTGTGTTACCATCCCCCAATATATTTTGAGGTGATTTTTGTTCAAAGCCATATAATGCAGAAAAATAATTTAGATTAAAGGTACATGTAATTATTCTCGATTTAGAGGGTTCAGTCGGTAACTTTCCTTTATAATGCAATTTTGCCACTCTCATGTTATTGGTAATACTTACAATTTTCAAAATTGAAATGAAAATATAGTCACAGGAATCGAATGTGGTGGGGGAAAGAGGGAATACATGCAGCACCCCCAATATTTATCGAGGATGATGACCTGTGTCATCATCACCCAACTATACGCAGAAGAATGATGAAATTACAATCATAACATGTAGGCCCGGTCAGAAGCACCACTACGGGGGTTCCATGTGGGCACAGTGCCCTTATTTTCCCCTTTAACTTCAGATAAGTACCTCCATTTTTCTTTCGAATAAGTTCCATATTCTTATAAGTGCCCATTTTGATAATTACACCTCATCCCTCACCTTTCCTTTGATAAATGATCCTATTTCAACAAGAGCATTTATCCCTTTTAATCCCTTTTAACCCTTTGAATGTAACAAGATAGTTTTTTTTTCTTTGTAATATATAGGCACTGATTTAATTTTCTACTTTATAAGAACATTTTTCCGTTCTTATAAATGCCCCCTTTCACCTCTGATAACTGTCTTTTCTACCTTTACTAAACATTCATTAAGTGTCCTTTTCCCCATGATAAGTACCACGTTTCCCTTTCCCATAACATGTGCCCCTAATCCAAAGTGACTTAGAGCCAATAGTTCCAAATGCTCGCTCGCTACGCTCGCTCCTATTAAAAGTATAGCTTATTAAATAAATTTTCATTGTGAAATTTTGCAAATGAAACCCCATCAGAATTGTGTTTCCCCATTTTTATATAACGATGTAGTTGCGAACTCATAAATTTTGAATATTTTTTGCTCGCTCGCTTCGCTCGCTTGCTCAATATTCAAATCATACTACAAAAATGCAAAGGGTGATGCTAAAGTTGTATCTTGGACGTGTAAAGAGAAAAACCATACAGGTTTACACACCCTCATGCACCCCACACTATAGGCCTATATATTTATCATTTCCTTTCAAATTGTATATTCATTTCCACGAGAGAAAGTTGTTGTATATGTTATTTCCTTACAATAAATTATATATATATATATATATACATATACACACACCCACACACACATCCAAGCATTCGATTGGATCCAGCTGAGGCATGCGGCTTATCTTTTTGTTCAAAACTCGGCTGCCCCCTATACAAAGGAATTAATTAATAAGGTTGAAGATTTGTCAATCTGTCGGTCAATTGAATCTGGTGTCGCCGAAATCACTGACCCGTCTCCGTGGTCTAGTGGTTAAGGCATTGGCGTTCTAAGCCAACGACCCGGGTTCGATTCCCGGCGCGGAGACATTTTTTCAGCCTTTGCAAAAATTCAAAAAGGGAGGACAGCTCTGGGGAACTTTGATTTAAGCTATACGCAACCATTATTCTCTCATTTTCATTTCTCACAATTATAATTATTTCCACGAGAGTTGCCAAAGCTGTTGTATATGTTATTTATTTGCATATATATATATATATATATATATATATGGTCCTTGATGAAAATTATACCCCCCAGGTATATAAGGACCTGTCTACCCCAATGGGAACAAATGAAATTGATGCACTTAAATAATTTAAAATGGGAGAAATTTTTAGTCAGGTTAGATAGAAAATCACAAAAACATATGTACATAACCACCTAATTATGATATACAATTAATGCGAGATCAAAAGGAAAGCCCCCAACAAAGAAACAAATCTATAATGCACTTCAAGTTCTAGTAGAAAGTAAAGATAATGAACGGAAAAAAACAATAGCTCAAAAAATGTTAAGTCTACATCTAAAAAAAAAAAAAAAAAAAAAATTGAATGATTTTGAATGTTGGACGGAAAGAGGACATACACGATAATATTACAAACAGCTTCAAAGAATTATATTCATTGTTAAAATTGCCCTATATACTTAGATTCTGCACCTATCAAGTTTTAATCTATACCTTGTTCAGTGAAATTGTATACTATGGTTGTTTATTTATGGATGGCATGTTACGTACGGAATTATATTATTTTTAATTGTGTTTATTGCCATGTTGAATTATATTGTGTCATTAATGCTTAAATTGTAATTCTTGTTGAAATCTGAATCAAGGAATAAAAATTACGCAAAGAAAAAAAAAGTATGTGTGTGTTCTGTTATGTTGTTGTCTGTATGTAGCCTAATCATAAATTCCATGCCCTTTTGTCCTTGAATTCACTTGCCAGTTCTAATATTTTGTTGAATGTCTGTTTTTGAATGAAAAAAAAAAACACCCTCAGCTAATATACACTTCCATACTCAAATTATTAAAAGTTGGCCATGACTGTATGATGGACATGATGGATGCATTTCATATCATATCCCACAACGTGCCGGGTGGTTTGCAATTGCGTGAGTGACGTCAGCTCGGATCAAATAAGCAGCTAGCTGGTACGTACATGGTACATACTATACTATACTAGTACAGTACAGCAGAGGAATCCTACCGGCCGAGCTAGGGCACAGCGGCGCGACAGTGTTAGGGTGGTTGCACGTCTGGCCTGCCGAGGAATATCAATCATGGCGGCACAGCAGATATTTAGGGTTGGAGTTTCTTGCTCCAACTCCAACTTAGCCGTATGTAGGCAGATGTGTTTGATCGGAACTGCTGTAAAATTGTCATCAACTCTGCAGTTACACGTAAGTTTACATTGCAATACCGTGATAATCAAATTCTTGACTTCAGAAAGTCACTGTCAGTGAATGAGTGAGTGAGCGTGTAGACTACTGAGTATGATGGGGGGGCCCCTTGTCTGCGCACCTAACATTTCACTTGAAATTGACAAGCTTTTCCTTTGGTATTCCTCTAATGACTGGCCTCATTTTAATCCTCATATCCTAGAGAGTAACTGTGCCGAAAATCTGATTAAAATTCGAATAAGAACAATTTCATTTTCACAAGAATAGGCGACGCTGTCATTTTGACACTAAAAAAGGGAAGGTTCCCTTGTCTGCGCACTCATTCACTTAACACGCAGTTCGGGATATTTTGCATGAAAGGTGGCATTTTCAAGGCATGTGAGTAAAAATGCATAAAATAGACGTTCTTCACCAGTTTTTCCTCATTTTTTCGCTGATACATATCATTAAAATTGATATGAAGATGACTGTGTTCGTTGCGTCTTTTGTGATGTTAGAATCGCGCAGTTACGTGTATGCGCATACATGGGCACTGCGCAGACATGGGGCACAAAACCGTACTGTGTCATGTGTGGGCTGTGTGCGTTGAATCGTATGCACGCAACACAATTTAATTTGTGGCTAACCTGGCTGGGTTAACTGGTAAGTTTCTCTCAGTTTCTCGTACTATTCTCTTGCTAGACTGCAGTAGATCCCTTTATTAAATTGCATCTATGTCACTAACTATGGGCATGCCTGTGACTGTCTATGTTGAGTCAGGAGTTGTGGAACTAGTCACTTGTTGTGGCCTTCATGCCTGTCATGCCTGTGGTCAATCATGTCAATGGTGAATTATACTTCAACTTGTCTTGTCTGAGTTGACTTGAATTTGACTTTTTTTTCACGATAATGGCAATTTTCTCGTCATCATCATTGGCTATCTTTTCAAATAAAGCCACCAGTCATTCAGTGAGTATGCACATATTTGCATTCATGAGCAACATTTCCTCTTTGCACTCACTGCTAGCCACCATGTGGATTAAACAAGTGGTGCATTTTTTCATGAGAATGCATCATTATCATTATCATCATCAGTATCATGATCATTATCTCCCAATTATAACCATCATCATCCATGATCATGATCATTATAACCCAATTATCATAACCATCATCATCATCGGTGATCATGATCATTGTCATTATTATCATTTCCTCATCATACATCACATGTAAATATCCTCGTTGACATCATCATTCTTCATCTTCTCCAATCTTCTCCAATCTTCTCCAATCATAGTTTTCCTTATGCTTCTGCTTATTCTGCATCTTCTTCTGCATCTTTTTCTTCTTTTTTTCTTCCTTCTTTCTTCCGTCTTCTTTCTTCTCTCTAATCCTCTATATCTCTCTTCTCTATCTTACTTTCTCTGCCTTGAAGATATGTCTATCTTCTTCTTCTTCTTCTTCTCCTTCTTCTTCTTCTTCTTCTTCTTCTTCTTCTTCTTCTTCTTCTTCTTCTTCTTCTTCTTCTTCTTCTTCTTCTTCTTCTTCTTCTTCTTCTTCTTCTTCTTCTTCTTCTTCTTCTTCTTCTTCTTCTTCTTCTTCTCCTCCTTCTCCTCCTTCTCCTCCTTCTCCTCCTTCTCCTCCTTCTCCTTCTCCTTCTCCTTCTTCTTCTTCTTCTTCTTCTTCTTCTTACTGTACCAGAACTCAAGTTTAGCCATCATCTCACATTCTCACCTTGTATATTCTATCCCTCTTCTTCCAGCAACCTACAAGAAACAAAGGCACGGGTGGCTTGCTCGGCAACTTATTCGGCTACAAGTTCTTTGATCGGTTTGACGAACGAAGCAAGATTGTTGTGGTAGATGGCAACATCGGTGCTGGGAAGACTAGGCTGGCCAAGGGTCTGGCCGATCAGCTTGGGATGAAATACATGAAGGAGGCTACCATTCATTACTTCGATGAGAAAGAACTCGGAGAGGGAAAGAAATATGATGACAAATTCATGGGTAAGGCATTTGTATCCCTTTAAGAAGAAGAAAAATGTATATGTTGCCCTCTCCCCCACCCTAAAAAAGGAAATATGAAATAAATGAATAAATAAATAAATGAATAAATGAATTAGTAAATACATGAGTATATAAAATATTATTTGAAAAAATTATTAAACAGATGAATGAAAGTTAAAAAGATGAATAATTATATCAAACAAATAATGGAAAAATAAAACAACTAGAAAATTGAAAATGGGCTGATTTTTGGATGATGTCGCTTAATATTTTTTGAAAATTGATGCATGAGATTCTATACTTTTCTCTTTTTTTTTTTTTTTTTTTTTTTGTAATTTATGATCAGTATCTTCTTTTAAGATGAAAATCTTTGACAGGCCATGGGAGTATGTGAAAACTTTTTGAAATGTGACAGTATTGCATGACATGATATTTTTTTTTTTTTATACATGTACATGTACATTTCATCTTCCTTCACCTCTCTATTTGCAATTTTGTGTTAATATGCCACAGGCTCATGTTCTCTGGAGCGTTTCTACGCCGATCCCTTTGCCAAGGATGGGCACTCCTTCCGCTTTCAGCTCGCCATGTATGCAGTCAGATTCGTCCAGTATTCAGACGCACTGCAGCATCTACTAGAAACAGGTAGGTTGAGCAAATGCTGAATAAAGTGGATGGGATCATCATTGCAAAGCTAACATGAGAATAAACAGATGGGACTGTGAGGTTGAGGTAGTACTATTAATTTACACATCTAGATTTTCTTTTAATCCATTAAGCTCAAATTATTCACTGATGAAAAGTTTAATTCCATGTTCTATTACCTGCTGTCACTGTCATAATCCCACAATGAAGCTTCATTGTATTGTTGGGGTCTGGCACCAGGCAAATAAACATTTTAAATGATATTGTTAGATATTTTTGTCTACAACTTTCCTGTGTTGGGGATAAATATTTTTTGAAAAGGTGAAAAGAGCCAAGGAGGGGAAAAAAAGTTCTTACTTTCACAGTATGTAATCCTAATGCAACATGAGAAATATGGGGATTGGCATGAAGCAGAGAGAAACATCAAAATTATATATTTGTGGCTCTGAATTTCATTCATCTTGTCTTATCAAATCAAAATACCAGATTGAAAAGCACTACAAACTATGAAATAGATTTATGAAACTACATGTATTATATGTCCCAAAGGGGCAGTGCCTAATCCTATGTGTGAAGCATTTAGAGTGCTAGTTGGTCTAGACATCCTATTTGGGGATTTATATGTACAGTGACACCTGTCTATAAAGACCACTCAAAGAGACAGAAAAATGGTCTTTATGAGCAGGTTGTCTTTAAGCACAGGTTCCTTTAATATTTGTTTCAATGAGAAACAGTTTTCAAGGGAAATATAAAATATGTTCTTGATAGACAGGTGGTCGCTAAAGCAGGTTGGGCTGTATTTCATCAGTTGGATTAGATACCTCATTTTTGTGCAATGAATGACATTAATGAATTTGTGTGTTTATCCCTTGTAACACCAGGTCAAGGTGTAGTGATGGAGAGGTCAGTGTATAGTGACAGTGTCTTCATGGAAGCCATGTACAAGATGGGATACTTTAGGAAAGAATGTAAGTCAAGTTCAAATCTTGTATTGAAATCCATTGTTTGTGTAGGTTCATGACAAGCTCAAATAATCATATTTGATAATAAAAGCATGGTATATTCATTGCAAAAGTAGTATTGCTTCTGGGCCAAGGATGATAAAAACATGTCCAAGTCTAGAAATTTGCTCAATTCATGCAGTTATTATGGTTTAGTACATTAATGTATCTCATTGTGAAATTAGTACATGTTCATGTTTAGTAGTACATACATAGAAAGATTCCAAACCTAACCTTTTCTCAATGAATTCATGCTATTATAGTGCTTGCCATATATGCCACATGCCAGTTTCTGTGATTTGTACACTGCCTGATAAAGAGGTATTGATTTTTTATTTGCAGTTGTGCACTTGATAGTACAAGCTATTTTAAAAGAAAACTACCTGATATTGATATTGATATTCATAAAAGTACCTCGAACATTTGCTATCGGACGTTGCCACCTTTCAATTTTATCTCTTCAGGCTATGACTACTACCAAGAGGTGCAGCAGATCTCCATGTATCGCCTCAAACCACCGCACTGCGTCATTTATATTGACACGCCCGTTTCTGATCTGGTAGACAAAATCAAGTCAAGAGGCTTGGTGAGTGGACAAAATAACAAGGCTTGGGTGGACAGGGATTGGGGGGGGGGGGGGGTTCATTGGCGTATCCAGCAGATCTCAAAACAAAAAATGTATCATGTCAAACCACCCCACTGTGTCATCTACATGGATACGCCCGTTGTGGGGGAAAAAAAATAAAAGAAAGTTTGGGTGGAAAGGGGGGGGGGGATCACTGGCATATCCAGTTTAGAATGGGGCTTGCTTTTGGTACCCTGTTAGAAGGGTTATTGCCATTTTGGTCTATTGCCAAACTGGCAGATGGACAAAGTGGAAAGCTGATCATATGATTATTAGACCACATGTGGAATAGAAGAGCGGAGTGTAGACAAAACATTATTGGGACTCACTGGCATTGGACCAAGTGGCAATTTACCTCTGGATGGTCCAGCATTGAAAAATTATTACCATTTTCACTAAAATATACGTGGACCACTGTCCTGGGGCATTTTGCTTTTCGCTCTTGAAAGACTTCAAAAGACCAAAGTGACATTACACTTTGTGGACGTGTACAAGTTGATGTTGGGCTCTGGTAAACTCGGGCTTGTTGGTGGTCATTTGTCCTAGGGCGAGTTGTGATTCAGTAGTCTTTGATATATAAATACAATTCATTAAAACATTATGTCTCATAATAACTCAATTAGTCTTCAAGCTACAGGTAGTTCTCAAGGTCTGCTTGATAGTTTTTGTTTTCCTCATACAAATAACTTTTAACAACAAGCTGTCATGCTGCATTTTGGCCTACCCCAATTCTGCTGTGTTCCTTTGAAAGACCTTCAGAAACATGCACTTCTTAACAACATTATTCAACACCTTAAGTGCAACCATGCCTCTTTAAAGGATTACCTCAAAAAAAGTCATGCTCACATCGCAGTATCATACCATTTCATCTTTAGAGAGCCAATAAGGGCTCTTTTTCTTTCTTTTTTTAAGAATATGAGATAATACCCTTCTGGCCGTTCGCAGGCGATTTTGTCTTAGTGACATTTCAGAGCAATCATTTCAAATCTCTCTACCATACATTATCATGCACGAAACTAGGGACTTCTTCAAAAGAATTTCTCATGGACGGACTTCTATCAATTTTCGTATGCAGTGAATATACATTTTCAAGACATTTCAAAGAAAAAGCCCATACTTCCAAATGCTAACATAAGAGGCTTTTTCATTCTTCTTTTTCACTCTGTCTTTCTATCCCTCTCTTGTTCTCTCTTTCCCCGTTCCTCCTTCTGGCTATCTGCCTTTCCTTCTTTACTGTCCTTATGCTTCTATCTCCATTTTGGCTTTCTTGCTTCCCCCACCTCCTTCTCCCTCTCTCTCTCTCTCTCTCTCTCTCTCTCTCTCTCTCTCTCTCTTCCTGTCTGTCTCTTTGTCTCTTAATTGCATGCTTGCATGTATGCATCCATATCCATTTTTCTCTTCTGTTTTGTGCTGTGTTGATCTGCTGTGTTTCATCATCGGTCTGTCCCCTTATTTCTGTCTGTCACTTTCTATCTCTTTATGTCCGTCTTTTCTCCTGTTTGAATCTCTCTGTTCTTCCTTGCTATGTCTATCTGTTGTGCTGTGTTGCTATGCTATCATTCATCTGGACATCAATTTGTATCTCTGCATGCCCATCTCTCTCTTTCATTCCATCTGTCTTGTGTAAATTGTTACAAATTTGCATCACTGTGTATATCTCCTGCTCTGTTTATGTATCCGATTCTCCCTGTCTTTGTGTCTTCCCCCAATCCCCATTTCTGTTTTCCTTCTCTCTCCCTTTCTGCCTTTCTGTACTTTACCCTCTATCTCTGTTTCCCTCTCTCTCTCCTGCCAAGACTTTCTTTGTATTCTTTCTCTCCCTCTCTCCCTCTATTTATCTCTTTCTCTTTTTCTCTCTCTGTTTTTCTTACCCTTACTCTATCCTCTTTTTCTGTCTTTCTCATCTCTTTTTCTCTCTTCGTTCTCTCTCTCTCTCTCTCTCTTTCTCTCTTCTTCCTTTCTTTCTCTCTCTATCTCTCTCCCCTCCCCCTCTCTCTCAATCTGATTAAGGTATATGAGCAGAACATCCCTGTTGAGTACCTAGAAGCCTTGGAGGATGAGTACAAGAACAAGTTCCTTCCTGCGATGCAGGAAACGTCTGAAGTCATGGTCTACGATAACAACGTACCTAGGGATGTTGACAGGGTAAGATGGCATCAGGGGGGCGTTGTACCCCACATGCTCTGACGAAAATTGCCCAACAGTTCTGTACACTAAACTGAATTCTAAACTTCGACCCTTGACCAAGCACTATACCTAACACTAAACTTAACTTAAAGCCCAAATGCAACGCTAATCCTATATCTTTGATGAAATAAAGCTTGAGGCAATTTGTCGTTGGAGCATATTTATGATCACCTTCAGGGGTGATCTGGGGGGCGTTTCATCAAGTGTCTTGTTAGTGATTTTTACTGACAAATTTGCTCTCAGCCAATCAGATGCAAGGATTTCAGTAGCTTATAACAGTTGAGTTATTGCAACTTGTCATTGATGACAAGTTTTATGAAACAGGGCCCTGAAATTTGGTCCCGTGACAAATATTCACGGGAGAGAGAGATCTGTAAATCTACCTACTTAAACCAAGACTAAAGTTTGTACCCATTTCTGAGTACTGGCCATGAGTATGAGCTTAGGTTGCATTTTGGTTTTAGGCTTGGTTTATGGTATGGGTTAGGTACAGGTACAGTGTTTGTTGAAGTTAGGAAAGTGGCTTGTCCTAGACATCAACCCTGAAGCAATTGTAGCCAGAGCATGTTTCCTAAAATCGGTAAGATGACATCAAGGTATTGATCCTTAAACACTTGTAACTTATTATGATACTGGATTTGAGACTCGTTAAAAAGTGGATCGTAAGTGGATTCAGGGTTCTTAACAGTTCCTAACAGACTTGGTTTCATATGCATTTTTTTGTGTTGACGACTTCCTTACAATGATACCTTGTTATAGTGTAAAGCCCTATTTTCAGTCTGTCAAATGTACATCCTCTTTCTGTAAGCATGATACTGATGACATTGTTTATTACACTTCATACTTTTCTTCTCCCTTAGGTGGTAGAAGACTTCGATCTGCTAAAGTTTGAGCATCTGCCATGGAATGACATGACCAATGACAACTTTGACAAGCTCTACAGATTGTAAGTATCTGACCTCAATATTGACCTCTTGAACTCAAATGACCTCTTGACCTCTTTTCCAGTCAATACTTTCTTGTCTCAGGCGTTTAGTGTCACTTCCAGTAGATGTTGTAGTTCACTTCAAAGTTTAGCCAATTTTGGGAGAAAATTGCTAGGTTTTATGCTCAGGATCTACACACGAAGGCCCAAAATTCCCACAGGTGGTTTACGCCTGAACCATGGTATAAACTGTCGCTGAATCTGAATATGAAGAAATATGGCTTAACACTCCTAAGGAATAAAACGAGTCCGGATGGGTGTGCACAAAAAATATGGGCATGCTGCAAAATGATTGAATTCACGTCATGGAGTTTTATTTGTAATTTGTGAGTTTCTTGCAATGAAAAACAGACGCCACTACTAATTCCATTATATTTTTCAGTGTATCATAACATTATTTTTCTCTTTTTCCATTCATAGCGTCCGTGACAAGATGAGGGTAGCAAACAGCATGTGGATGCCCAAGTACCTTCCTGAGATCACGTTTGGTGCCGATCAGTTCAATGACCTCACAATTGAGTTTGAACAGGTGTGTGTTTTTTATCAATATGATATATTTTGTTACATGTTTTGTCACATGTTGAATCTGAGTAGTCCTATTAATGATTTTCTATTTCATTATTTATATATGATATCCACTTTGATATATTATGTTATATGATCTGTCACATGTTAAATCTGAGTAGTCCTATTATGATTTGCTATATTATTCAACCTTTTTTTCTTCTTCTTTTTCATGTTATTGTTAATGTTCTTTATACTTATGCTTATGCTGTACTTATATTGTAGAACAAACTATTGATGTCAATATCAATGAAGTTTGATAATGAAATACAAATACAATATCCCTTCTTACCATAAAGTTATCTGAACTCTAAATGGATAGATAATGCTAAGAATAGCAGCTACATGTGTATCGTACACATATCCATCCTAGGGAATGGTCAAGACGTCTACAAAGTACTACTTGGTATCGTAAAATACCACAGAAAATTCCTTTGTTACATTGTACTTTATGTCACTTAATCTGCCCTTTTCCTCTTTCTCTGTTTGACTTCCTTCCTCTGACTCTCTCCATTTCTCTATCTCTCTCTCTCTCTTTCTCACTCTGTCTTTATTTTCCTCTGTCTCTGTCTCTGTCTCTCTCTCTCTGTCTCTGTCTCTGTCTCTCTCTCTCTCTCTGTCTCTCTCTCTCACACACACTTAATATCACTGTTAGCTTTTATTTCCATCCCCTTTTTTGTAATGCCAACTAATTCATATCACTCTCTCTCTCTCTCTCTCCTATCTCTTCTCTCAGAAACACTCGATAGGAAAAGGTTACGCGCCAGATTTAAATCCTGACCAGCCCTTCTCCAAGCTTTTCTTCAAGTAGGACCTCGCAATCTGATCAGAAGTCCACCCAGGCCTCTATCAAAATGGATTTCAAGCCTCCACTGAATCGTAAACGCAGCCATGTAGAGATAAGGAATTCTAAAGCTCTCCTGAAGCTTGACCACTGAAGTCACAATATCTTGTTGAATACTTACGCCGAGATAACCTGCCCACAGTATAAACCTGTTATACAAAATCTGATTGTACATGTATTCACTGGGTAATAAGGATCTACTGCTCTCTCACTGAAACTAATAATAATGAATGAGCTGTTGTGAGAAGCAATAGCCTCTTTATGAGGAAACAGAAGAAAGACTTGAGATTCTGTTTGTATAGAGATAAATGGAATCATAAACTCTCCAGAACCATGCTAATATATGAATAGCCTTACTTTTTAATGCAAGTTGTAAACAACTTGTAGGCAGTATGTAGAAATGTACATACATGTGCAACCTCTAATTATAACAAGATTTTTGCTAGTCCAACTTCTTTGTATTCTGGTGTTTGTTATCCCTGATGTATCGAGGTTTCATTATAACAAGGTACATGCAATTTCTTTGGTCCTGTGGAGTATCTTATAACAAGGTTCCTCTGTGTAGGTGGAAAATGATCCTAAATCCATTTTGATATTGGCCTTAGCGCATTGCCAGTATTTTATGTATATTTATGAGATTAAAGAGTTTGTTCCCATTGCCTAACCTTGTTGCTGTTTGGTAATTCATTTATATAAAATACTTGTCTCCATGTGAACATGCCCATGCATGAGAGACATTTATGGCTCCACTAATACGTGTACCAGTAATTTGTCCTGCTGTGAATGTGGCTGTGCTCCACACTTGTTTGATGGCATTTGGATGTGGCAATGGGAACAGCTTTATGTGTTTAGATAGATGCATTTGCATATCAGCATTGGACAGCAACGTGGAACTTGGTTTCAAATTCATATGGAAAGACGAAGGAGGTAAAACGGCCTAAATGGGCAACTTACAGGTATAGGAACTCCCAGATATTTTCTTCACAATAGATGATAGCAAATGTAGATGATGACCGTTACATTATTTTGTTGTTTGATCTTCATATTCAGCATTGATGATAGTGGTTCACGATTGGAGCAAACAGTTAATGATAGTAATAATATTCCGCTCATGTATAGCGCATATAACATTATTATGTAACGTCTCTATGTGCTTCGAAAGGACTTTAGATTTAATCATTACTTCAGTGTCAGCTTTTTTGATGGTATGTTGGTTGTAAATTCTGTGATGACTATAGTATTACAAGTGATCGATTGTCTTGCTAATACCACCCTTTGCATCAACCTTTGCAGTATTCCAACATATTTGATATTAAGCATCCCCACTTCCCCAGTTTGAATAGGAAGATATCAACAGTACACAGTTGTTTTATCCTGTTCATACAAGCCTCCATATTGAAGATGCACGTGTATCTATCTTATTATCTCATGGAAAGTTTGTAAATAAAGGAGTTTGAGATTTTAAATGAAGTTTAAACACTTTCCTGATCTGCAGGAGAGTGTGAGAGTAATGAATAAAACTATGAAAGACTTGCTATGCGGCAGTCTAAAAGGAATGAACTTGTTTGTACATCTTGTATATATGTATTAGTAACTTAAATTTTTTTTGTGCATTCTTTATGAAAGTGAAGGGAAAAAATCTCTTTGGACCTGTCCCTACGGAATGGTGTAAAAACAGCATTTTAGGAAACGTGCCGTGGCAAAACAGAAACACTTGTATTGAAATGAATAGCAAGAGGAACAGTGGTTTTCAGGGTGGTTCAAAGAAACACATTTGTGGAACCTACCTTTGTTGGCTATTTGAAAATCTGATGACTATTTCTTGCCCCCATTAGCAAATTTGAAACTATTACTGGTCAACATATTTAGTTTGATAACCCTGCCCTCTCCCCCCCCCCCCCCCCCCCCCACCATTGTAAGTGGTCAATGCCAACTTGGTAAAGTGTGAGAGAAGCTTTAAGGGCTTACCAGACCTCCCCAGTAACGATAACGAGATTTTCAATTACAGGGAATCTTAAGTTCTGGGAAAGATGAATCAATAATTTGTGAGCTTTCTTATTCTTTTCGTGTCAGGTAGATTATCATCATAAAAAGGTCCCCTAAAAAGGATTGCTCTTCAAATGCCTTCATATTGGAAATATGACAAGAAATAGCTGAACATTCACGCCAGATTTGTCTCTAGTCCCATATACTCGTATCTGTGTGCAGTGTAAGAATATTTTGGGGGAAAGTTAGTGAATTTCTTATCAATTCAGTAATCCCCAAATCTCACACTAGACACATGTGTTTATGTATAACTAATCTTACTTTCCCAATTTCTTTGGAACAGTTCCTTTCTCGTTACAACTGCATGACCAGCAGACCAGGGCCCCGTTGCATGAAAATTACCATTAATGGTAACTCTGCCATCAATGGTAACTACCATAGTAACATTGCTCAACAGCCAATCTAATTCAAGGTTTAAATGGAAGTTGCCATTGATGGCAAATTTACCATCAATTGTAAGTTTTATGCAACAGGGCCCTGAACTCAAGTTTACCTTAAACGGTATACCCTACTATGTTGCATATAAGTGTGAGTATGCTTTTGTACATGTACTGTATGTTAACAGTAGGGCAGCTATAGTGCGTTAGGTGTAAGGTATTTAGACCTGGCATTCAAGAGGGCGCTTTCAAAATGCATGCGCTGGCGGACAGTGCCCAATTGACACCAACATTATTTGATGCTTATGCAGAATCCATGTCCTGAATGCACGAATAATGCCGATTTTCATGGTACGTGTGTCGAAATAATATCAATCACAGTTCAGCTCATGATTCGGCTGCTGTTCCGGGCCGGCCGGTTCTGCCTACATGATATGCATGCAGTATATATACGCGTACATTTTATCGGATTCTCTATGCCATGCATGCATTGTAGCTGGTTCACGGTCCATATACACAGCAAGTGCACACACTGTACTGCACCATGGGTGGATCTACCACTTTGACAGCTGGCAGTGAGTATTACACCATCCATCTTGAGTGCCAGGACTAAATCCCTTTAATAGACCGCTTCTGTATTGTATACAAATTTATGCACATAATTCTCTGAGCACCTAGTGACGAGCTATTCCATTAACCTGCTTTTTATAAATGAGCCTCAATGCTTGGAATCCAGTTTGCATACATTATCTGTTGCTATGTCCTGCAAGCTTTCAGGTTGTCAAGAACAACCTTTGTGTGAAAGGTATGTATAAAATTTGCATACATTACTGAAGCGGTCTATTGGAAATCCTGTTATTGTTATCGGTGAGGTCTGACCAACCCTATAAAAAAAATAAACAAGGAAAAAGAAGGCAAGACAAGGAACTTCTTTAGATTGCAGTTTTTTTTTAATACAGGATATTTCTCTTTTCAATATATCTATGTACAAGTATAAACACAATATACATACACACACACACACACACGAAAATAGTTATCCACGTTATTACTTGAACAATTCTTTGAAAAAAAATAGTGTTCCACATATAATGTTCGTTTTGTATTATATTTACATTTAGAACAACGTTAATATCTGGTTCCACACATATGCTGGGCAAATGAAAATGTTGGAGAAAATAAATTGTGATATTTCCATGAAAGATGACATCAAAAAATATAAACAAATGAGTAAGCACTCTCTCTGTTCAATAAAATATTTGATATGGATATGGTTTGAGATGATGTATTTGAAAAATAACATTTTAATATGAACTATATTTTCTTATGAAAAACAAACAAAATAATCTCAGATGCCACTTTCCATGACAGCTGAAATTTTTTAAACGAAAACAGGAGTCGTGACAACAGAGTAACAATAATGCATAACACTTAAGTTGCAAAATATAGAAATGTGCATCTTTGTCCCCATTCTCAATTTAGACAAAATTACGAGCACAAGATTACTGATTAACATCTAAACTAACACACAATGCCTGACTCCTATTAAAGCATTGAATTGTAAAGGAAAATCATGCTTTATAAGGGCAATTCTTAGTACATGTAATTGACCAACATACATGTCTCTCCTTTTAAAATCAGAATTTGTATTGTATTACGGAATAGAAATTGACAGGTATAATTAGTATACATATATTTTTTCATCCCGACAATGTCTCTAAAAAGTAGACAATTCAAATTTTTGGACAAGAAAATTCTTTTTTAAAATTTCTATAATTCAGCTACATTTTCTCTCTATCTAATGCTTAATAGCTTTCAGTCAAGCAGATTTCTGTATAATTGAATCAATTAGAAGTAGAAATATGGTTAGAATTTAGTTCAATTCTCATTTAAATCTCTGCCTGTAATTATTACATCCATTTTTTCCTTCTTGAGTTCATATTGAAGGGATCAACATATAACCAGACATGTGCGATAGTGATATCCAAGCTGCATTAATTCTTACATGTGAATAATGGAACAAGGTGTACAGACTACAAAATGATGTTCAAACCTCTTTAAAGTTACATGTAGTTATAAAAATGTATAAACCTCTGCTCTTAGCCCTTAAATCCATAACATATTTGTTCTCCATTTCCTACAGTTTTGTTTTTAAAAAAAGACAAAAATGGTACAAGCATCACAAGATTCACATGAGCACCATTTTAGTACAAAATATATGCCATCTGATGACGGACAGAAATGTATTCCCCACTAAGAATTAACCCCTAAAGTCCTATTCAGACACGACAAAGTAAAAAGCGACCTCGAAAAGCCGCCACAGCAAAAATTAACATGAAAATGATTGGTAAGAGGCAATGCAATACATAGATGTGCTCGAGAATGGCCCCTATGACGAATCCCTGATCAGTGAGTTATATGTACAAAATATATAAATATAAAGCGCATTAGGCTTATCTCCTTTTCTTTTGCCGCGGCCTTCTTATGAAGCAGTTTGCTGGTTTGTGTCTGAATGGACCTTTACAATGGCAATGAACAGACTGACCTGAATTTATACAAGTTGTAGAAAAGGACCATTTTATATCAAAATAGGGCGTATATTCTACATTTCGTCTGTTGAGAGCCAGAAGGGCATTAACTCTGTTAACCCTTTCAGGACAGGAATTATTTAAGAGCTAAATTGATCACATTTTGTTCTGCAAATTGGCAACAATAATATTTTTCTTTTAGTGCTACGTGGTTCTAGTAAGATGTAATGTCTTGAAAATAATATACATGATTAGGAACTTTGTCGAAAAGTTGAAAAAGTTGCCAATTTGGACAAAAAACAATGATTTTGAACCTCTCAATGTGTTGCCAATTTAAGGATGTTCAAGCTTATTCTCCTTTTTAAAATTCCTGGCATCGAACACAATATGATCATGCGACAAAAATGGACACAGTATGTGCAGAAATTTTTGCTCTTTCCACTCATGCATCTGGTATATTTTTTAAGGCTCTAAATCAAAAGTTATTGGGCCAAACCACAAAATGTGGTCAATTGTCTGGAAAGGGTTAAATGACATGAGTTAACGCCCTTCAGGCGGTGAGCAGACAACTTCCTTTACACATTACACCACAGGAGCACGAAGGTGGCAAAATGACACAACTTCTTTTTTTTTTTTTTCCTTTTTTTTTTAGAAGAAAAATGTTTTGGAAACACTTGAAAATTGATCTAAACATTTATGAAATTTTTCAAAAATAATCACAGATTCACAACTCCATACAACTTATCCAAAAAAGAGACATTTTCATTAGATGAACCTCCTCATAAACATGATTGATTTCATTTGTAGCAATGCGTAGTAGGAAAGTTTGCAAGTGGAATTAAGAATGTCAACATTTCTCTAAATGATGCTAAAGCAGTCATTGCTAACCATTGTTGGAGCAGTGGTTTCTACAGCTAACTCATGTTCTTGTAATGAGGTTTATTTCAACAATGTTTGCTGTAGCAAACAAAAACTGAATTTAACCCTTTCAGGACAGGATTATTTAAGAGCTAAATCGATTTTGTTCTTCAAATTGGCAACAATAATATTTTCTTTTAGTGCTACATGGTTCTAATAAGGTTTTGAAGACAATAAACATAGTTACCAATTTTGTTGAAAAGTTGGACAAAAGTGCCAATTTTGATTAAAAAACAATGATTTTGACCTCTCAGTGTGTTGCCAATTTGACGATTTTAAAGATTATTCTTAGTTTTAAAATTCCTGGCATCAAATGGAATATGGCCAAGCAACAAAAATTGACATAGTTTGTGTAGAAATTTTTGCTCTTTCTACTCATGCATCCGGTATATTTTTTAGAGCTCTGAATCAAAACTTATTGAGCCAAACCACAAAATGTGGTCTATTGTCTCGAAAGGGTCATTCTCAGCAACAATTACTTCTCGAAGCAACAACTGATAGAAATTATTTCCAGTGAATTTACACAAAAAAGCAGGGATTCAACCAGTGCCTCGATTCCACATTCCCATTTGCCCAGAAATTTACCCTAAATTTTCAGTGTTACTGACTTAATTAACTATCTTACCTTCCCTAGTCAGTTGGACATGTTAAAAGCACAGAAGAACCAATGCGCTGAATTTTGTGCCACGCTAGCTAGCGGTATCATTGTGCAAAATAAATCGCAAAGAGCTCCGAATGGGGTAACAACACACTTCATGTTTTGTCGTAGATATTTTGTTTTCTTCATGATAATGCCAATAACCTGTGTTGTGCAGCAGTGTTGGAAACCTGATAACAACCGCTTTATGCTAAACCAGTCTTGTGTAACTCTACAAAATCCAGACTAAACCTAAAACCCCAAATAATTCATCAAATTCATGATCTATTGATTGCACAAGGCAAGGGTATCCCCTCCTCAATCATAACTCACAGGACTGAATCATAGTAGAAGAGAAATCTACTGGCAGTAAAAATGCATCTGTGATGTACACGTACATGATAGTCCAGCTATCTTAGAGTTATCCCAAGTCCTGTCTAGACTACTGTACAGTATGGTCCTGATTTATTGAGCACAACGAAAAATAACAGATTGCCATGAAAAAAAAATGGAAAAGAAGAAGAAACAGAAGAAGAAAGTATATTCAAAAGCAGTCAAAGGGAAAGTTCTTAGAACATCCGAACATGTGTATAAGATACAAGCATGATGTTGAAGGCACCAAGGACCTTACTGACACCTCTCCCATCCCTTTTCCCTTCCCCAATCCCACCTTCCTTGCTTCCTTTTGATTTTCTATGCAGCTATTCCTCTCTGCATTAAATAATTTAAAAAATATATTAATCACTGAGTTATATAAACAGTAAATAATAGGAATAAATGTGCTATTCGTGCTAAAAAGGAATAGCTAACTAAATACAACAAAAGAGTACTGATATCAAAAAGAAAGAAAAAAAGGAAAAAAATAAATGGAAATTAGAACACTAATAGGGAATGTGCTTGTTTTTATATCTTAATTTTGACAATTTTATCTAATTTCTAAAATATTCTATTGGTTCCTATTGGTCCATTAGTTTGGAAAATAACTTGCTTTAAAAACCCAATGTCACATATTACGTAAACTTGTATTATAGATGGTTTCCAACCATTTATTTCTTCTGGTACACCTATATTTGTAGTAAATTGACCGCACTCGTACTAAAATCTTAATATATATTCAATAATCCAAGCAGAATTGCTATCATATTTTACATATTCAAAAAAAAAAAACATTTTGCATGTACCTCTTAATGCCTTCCACTCAATTTAATTTTGTCAGGCAGAAAGTTTGATGATGGAAATAAGAAACATCTTTTATCACAATTTGCAGGAAAAACAAAATGGAATATAGAAGAGAGATTAACTCTATTACTGACACTAAATCAAAACACAAAATCAGATTTTCAACAAAAAAATTTAAAATGCAACAAAAATGTTTTGCCCCTTACCATTGCCTATTCATATGTGAATAGTCTCATTCAAATATTATGGTGGATTTTATTTCATCATCAAAATATTTGTAAAGCTGTTTACCAGCTCAAATGGGAGCGATACCTCACATCATCTCACACAAAATACTGACCAGTCAAGGAAAATAAATTACAAAATACGGTAATCACATATTTTGATCCCAAAATAATACAAAATCTGCTATTAAATCCCATTTCACAAGTGTGCTTTTTTAGCATTCATCAATTATCAAGACAAGAATCTGCATATAATTTCAATCAAAATGTGCATATAAATCAAATAAATTGCAAGTGTCATCTATGCGCACACCAACAAACTCTCACAATTTCAGTGGTCAAAAATTATTCAAAATACAAAATTGCAAGCTAACAAGCTGATGGACATCTGTATCAGTATGTTTTGTATACATGTACATCTATGCCCTTTTCTTCCCAATCACTGCAAACATTTTTGCACATAGTAAAGTCTTAAATCATACATTAGAGGCAAAAAATCAACTTCATAATCCTTCTTCATCGATCATGATCCTATTAGCAGCAGCACAATGAAAGAAATTATCACATCAATCGACTTAACTGATTGCACAGAAATTCCACATACTTAACACTCTATACACACAAAACGATTCAACCTCACTGTCATGCCTCAGGCTATTTAAATCCATACCGAATTTTGCACAGTTCTGGAGTGAACTTTCATCTATTTCATCAAGAATTAGATGTATAGCAATCACACTGTAGAAAAACATGAGAAGATGAAACATTTACGGTACATGTACACTTTAATATGTACATGCACATGTATATTGTCTTGATTTATGCCACAAGACAATACACAATGCTTATCATCATCATGACTTTAATATTCTGTTTAAAACTTGAACCACAGTAAAGAAAAAAAATAGAAATTCTCTCCCTAATATCATCTTTTAATCATGGAGAGGCCGAATGGAGATGATTTAACACGATCACAAAGACTTTAAAGGGGAAAAAAACCTGAGGCAAGTTCAATAGCCTTGTCCCCCACCTATTAAGGGTTCCCACAGAAATTTGAGAACCAAATTCCATGACTTTCCATGACTTTCCGCGACCCATTTTGGCCTTTTGCCCTGACCAGATAAGTACCATTTCGTGATGGGTTGCGGCATCCCAGCAGCATATGAATACCACTCAGTGATATGGAAGGCTGCCATAGCCACACACGCCCCACACCCACAATCAATTTCCATGACTTTGAGTGATATTTTTTTCATTTACCATGACTTTCCATGACTTTCCAAAAGAATTAATTTGCTTCATGACTTTCCAGGTTTTTCAATGACCGTGGGAACCCTGTTATTGTAAGGTGCGAACATAACAATGACACAACACATACTCTGAACATGATTTCTAGGGGATATACAACAGGGTATTGAATTTCCCCAAGTTGATTTTTCGAAAAGTCTTTGCAATCGTGTTATATGTATTTGTACAACCAAAAAGAATCATGCTGTTGTTAGAACTGACACACACACACACACAAACACACTCTCGCACACCCATAGACACCAGCACTGGCAGAACATAATCCTGATAAGGCAACGCTCTGTGAGAACTGAGGCATGTCTCAGAGCGTACAAATGAAATTTAACTTTCGAAGAAGTAAATGATTAAGTCGGTGAAAAAATTCTCCCAACAGGAGACACTACATAAATCTTTTCATTTTACAAGTCAGAACTCTTCAGACTGAATCGGACTAGAAAAAGAGACATTTTGAAGGCATTTTCAAGACTGCTTGTCAGACAAATAATGCTTTAAGATTTGCTGTGGTGTACTGGTATGGTCATCTTAAAGATAAAGTTGAGTTCTGGGCATGTGACTACTTTGTGAAAGACACTGTCTAAAAGCAAATGGGAAAGGTTGATCATGTATACATATGGATTGCTGTATACTGTGAGGTTATGGAATCATAAAAAATGATAAGAAATTGATCTACTCTCGCTGAAAAGCACAAGAATTGCACACAGAAATGGGTATATGGGACTGCATGCAACTGTGGCATGAAAGTTCGGCCCAAACATTTCAGCCGTTTTCCTCATATTTTTAATATGAGGGCATTTGAAGAGCAATCCTTTTCAGCAGGCATTTCTACTATGATGTTCTTCTAAACTGACATAAAAGAAACGAGATAAAGCTCAAAAATTATTTTTTCACCTTTCCCTGAACTCGACCTTCTCTTTAAAGTACATGCACTATCAGAGTGCAATATCAATTATTGTTCATTTTTTAATAGAGCAATTTCACCTTTATGGAGTGGAATATTAGGCATATGTTGTACAGGACCTCTGTGTCCTTCCTGAAATAAACAGTACGACTATCTTCCATTTATTACACCCTAAAAAGAAAAATCACTTGATATGACCATTGACCAATATTTCTTTCTCGTATAATTATAGTGTGGCAACTAAACAATTTTCAACAATTATTTGTATGCTTGCTAGGCTAGAAAATGTGGTCAAAATATCCTTTCTTACTAAAACCGAATCGCCCTTCACCAAATGCATCCATCTCATTCTCCGCCAACGCAAGGAGTTTAATGAAAGAATATAAATGAAGGTAGTATTTCAATTATGACAAGATCCTTTAAAGGGAAAGTCCACCCTGATTACAAGATGGTTTTAAAAGAAGCAGAAAATTTAAAGAAACAGATCAGTGAAGGTTTGAGCCAAATTCGATAACAAATAAGTAAGTTATGAATTTTTGAAGTTGTCATCAATCAAACAAATTGGCAACTCTGTGACATACATGTATCTTGCAAGCTCCTCTCCCATTTGCCCTGTACCCCAAAAATAATTAATTTCCATTATTCAAAAATATATGCACCTTAGATATAATAATTGCTCATATGTTTTTATAAAAAA
Organism: Heliocidaris tuberculata; assembly: GCA_025618425.1. Classification (NCBI taxonomy): domain Eukaryota; kingdom Metazoa; phylum Echinodermata; class Echinoidea; order Camarodonta; family Echinometridae; genus Heliocidaris; species Heliocidaris tuberculata. The sequence goes on from CM046849.1 coordinate 23,439,242, forward strand.
TCTGTATTAAACATATCTATTTCTTCATCAAAACTTAGAAAATTAAAATTTCTGAAATTTTCTGTATTGAGCGGATTGGAGAGGAGCTCGCATAAAACATTAGGGAGTTGCCTATTTGTGTTTGATTGCTTACAACTTTTAAAAAATCATAACTTTCTTATTTCTTATCGGATTTTGCTTAAACGCTCACTAATCTGTTTCTCTCAATATTCTGCTTTTATCTACATCAACTTCATACCAGGGTTGACTTTCCCTTTGAAGACGTTTCATTGCAACCTATGGCATAGATAAACAATATCTTACAATAGTTCTTTGGCATGATAACATAAAATGATGGACAATGCCCGAAAGTGGTTCCAACTGGATCAACTTGCAGACGATCCTTTGACTCTTTACGTTTCCTACCAACTGCTCTGGTTCACTGTTAGATAAAGGTTCTTACAGCTTTCTTCCTACAGTTATAGATTGCTGGTGCAATGATGATTGCTGTTGCTCTAATGATTTCTGCTGATTTTCTAGATTCTTTCACGAAGGATACATCTTTTCATTACAAGGATAACTCCATATTACAGAGAGACTAAAATCTTTGATATGTACTTGCAGAATTAGAGGGATAAAATGAAGCTCAAGTATACGGTAGGACTTTATAAAATATTGCAAGTTTAGAATATTTCTGAGTTATGATGTAGGATTAGCCTACAGTTATCAATTTATGGTACAGATATTATCATATCATTCGACATATCTCCATTATTAAGAAAGATGTGGCAGCAGTTCGCCTTCACAGCAGAATTTCGTTTTTTTAATCCGAGGGTTATTATTGTAATATTTCTAAATAGTACAGATTTATTTTCAAAGCACCAACATCCAAGAATCAGATATTGAGCTAAAAAATCATCAGGGCACCAGTAGCAAACTGAATCTGTTATCACAGGGAGCCAGCCACTCAGCAACCAAAACAGAACAATTTGGTTGCGTAAGAAAACTTCGAACCATATAGCACGGAACAATGTTTAAGCTACAGAAATCGGACGATCGATTCTGGCAGCCTTCACCCTATGTCACCTGACATCCCTCCGCCTCCGCAGCTCCTGCTGCTGGTGCTGCGCCGCCCTCTCTTGTTCAAGGCGCCTCTCCTTGCGGGCTCGTATCCGCGGCGACTGGGAGTGAAGCTTGTGGAAGATCTCGCCAAACTTGTTGTCCGGGAAGAGGGTGAGGAGGAGGTTCTCCAGGAGCACGTAGAAGAGCCGCTTGTTGAGCGTCCGGTTCTGGAGCATATCGAAGGTACGCAGCATCCCGCGCCGCGTCGTCTCGGAGCCAATGAAATTCTTCAGGTCATCTGTCATCAATGATGAGACCAATACAGACTTGCTTTAATAAACACCTCAAAATTATAATTAGCATCTTCTTGTTATATCCTTCAGGTCTAGGCAGTTCAATATTATTACTCAGGATTTAGCCAAGCTGCCGTATGTGTAGCACCTAGCAGTAAAGATTAAAAGTTAGTATTTCTTCAAAGCTTTTACCTGTTTACCACACCGGAGTCATGATAGTCAGTTATTGATGAAGTACCTTGTCTATATTTAGAAAAAGCACTGGGTGAGGATTCCAACTCCCAATATCTAGTTTGAAATCTATGTGAATAAAACACTACACCGTAGTGGATCCAATGAAAAGCTCATATACATGTATGCATTCTTAATCAGATTTTATAAATGCAATCAGTTGAGTAATCGTTCCGAGATAATACAAGAAACACGAGTCATTGAGGAGGTATGATAGCTCAGTGATACGGCAGAACCCTGGAGGTCCTGAGTTCAAAAAACCACATTGGTGCATTAGTGCCCTTTGGAAAGGCATTAATCTTTCATTACTGAGTCCCTCAGATATTTAAATAAGTCATCAAATCGCAATTTACCTGGCACGCTGCCAAATAATTCAGCCTTAGCAGCGACCCTAGTCCTAAGCTTTGTAGCCTCATCTCTGGGTTCAGGGACCTCTGCTAACACACCACCGGGCCAGAATGACTCCCTGGAAGCAGCACAGAGAGAAACAAGTGAATGAGTAAATTACGCAATGCGTAATAAATGTCCCCGCCGAAAGTGCAGATCTGTGGAAATTAACTAGCCTGAACCTTAAAACTTCAGTGAAAAACTTTAGTGAATAAAAAAATAATGTTACTGCATGCAAAAGAAGAGAATACCAACAATGCATGTATACAACTGAAATATAAAACATGAAAACATTATGAACCTTCAGCCATTTTGAATAAATTTGCATAAATTTGCATGAATAATGAATTTCAAAATTCTGTGTAGAAGTTTGGAAGCCCCCACCCAGCCCTATCAGATAAAACAATCGGAATCAAAATCCGATGTGAAATAGAGGAGAAGTAGCATTTTTCGTCAATTTTGAATAAATTTGCATAAATTTGCATAATTAATGAATTTCAAAATTCTGTGTAGAAGTTTGGAAGCCCCCACCCAGCCCTATCAGATAAAACAATCGGAATCAAAATCCGATGTGAAATAGAGGAGAAGTAGCATTTTTCGTCAATTTTGAATAAATTTGCATAATTAATGAATTTCAAAATTCTGTGTAGAAGTTTGGAAGCCCCCACCCAGCCCTATCAGATAAAACAATCGGAATCAAAATCCGATGTGAAATAGAGGAGAAGTAGCATTTTTCGTCAATTTTGAATAAATTTGCATAAATTTGCATAATTAATGAATTTCAAAATTCTGTGTAGAAGTTTGGAAGCCCCCACCCAGCCCTATCAGATAAAACAATCAGAATCAAAATCGGCCAAGAAATGACGGAGAAGTAGCATTTTCTAACATTTGAGCACACACGGACAGACGGACGGACGGACACACACACGCACACACGAACGGAGCCCGTTTCATAGTCCCCTCGCGAACTTCGTTCGGCGGGGACAATAAATAGTTAAACAGACAGAGTGAGAGAGAGTAACAGACAGACAGACAGAGTGAGAGTGAGATAGATAGAAAGAGAAAGAGACCGACAGACAGACCGATAGGCACACACATACAGAGAGAGAAAAAATGGCAGATAGGTGGAAGGGAAGAATGAAAATGGAAGAAACAAATCGACAGTATAAAATGCAGAGAGAGAAAGACAACAATGCCAAGAATTTTTCAAAAAAGAAAATGAGACATTTGGATATCAAGCACAAAGAAAATGAGAAAATGTTTCGAAAGAACTAGTCAAATTGGTGAGAAAATATAAAAATTCATGAAGACAATTGCTTAGTTAATATTTATGAAAAATTTGACATGTGCATTGACTAATACTGAATGATCAATTATATAATATGAGCTTGTCTATCTAACGGTATTGCTTTTTAATATTTTTCTTTAGGTGACTTGATTCACGATAATAAGCTATGACAAATATCAAAATATTGGTTTAAGGCATGCATCTAAGGCTCACTTGAATCGTTTCACAAGTTCTGCCACATGTGCTGGCGACGTGACCGTCTCCACTCCCTCGATAATCCTTGAGTTGATCTTAGTGCCGAATGCCGCCTTGATGATCTGCCGCAAGAGAGTGACGACCTGACGACGTAGCCACTGATCACGGTTCTTCAGGTCAAAAACTTCATCGACCAGTAGCAGCATGACCCGCAATGGAATGTTGTCGTCGTCCTGAAACAGTTACGAATCAGAGATGGTGTGAGTTAAATTTTTCAAATAGACAAAACAAAGTGATTTGAATTCAATTTGAATCACTGATTTATCAAGAAAATAATGATTCAAATTGCTGATTTATATCAGCCCTGATTTAAAACGGGAACCCTGCTGAGGCCACCACTGACATCAAGCAACTCGCTCATGATGACGGTCTCCTTCGTTCACAAATTCTGTTAATTTCCTATATACATATTTTCTTTGTATTGAGAAGTAAATCATTAATGTCTGAAAAATGTGTATATACATATATATATTTTTCTGTAATAATATTAAAGAGATGTGTATAATGCTATTGAATGCAGAAATAAAATCAATTAAACAAAAAAAAAACAACAAACAGAATGTGGTTCATTGATAAATCATTTTTGGGACCTCAGTCAGGAAGATTTTATGTACATTAAAAATGGTCAGATCTAATGATATCGCAGTTTCTTCCAAAAATCGAATCACAGATTATTTAGTGTGCGGAGGGCTTTAATAATGTCATTCATATATCCATCAGCATAGTTCTCCACATAAGGAGGGACAAAGCTAAAAGAACAGTCACAATCATCCACAGCCTGTGGCAAACACAGTACCCCCAGTATCAAATCCATCTCTTCTATCCTTCAATGTCGACAGATTTTACCAAAAATTACACATTTTTGCGATTCCCTCAACTTAGGGAAGCGAAACGGAGCAAGATGCAAGATGTACTTACTGAAGAGTTGATTACCGAAGACACTCTACCGATATCTTGCAATTGCTTGGGGGGCTACGAAGAGAAGGAAAATGGACAATTGATTCATAATCAATACAATAATGATAGTGTGTGTGTGTGTGTGTAATAAAAGTTTTGACAGACGTGTATCAATCAAATATGATTATTTACGTCTGGGACCGACCTTTAACGTCACATCAAAACCACATGACTGAGATTTGAACCTGGGTCTGATCAGAGTCGGTTTGTAGGTGAATACAAAGAGCTGCCCATAGACGTTACCGCTAGACCAACTCCCGATGCCTGATGATGATACATGTATACTTGCTTATAGAGCACAAGAAAATTTCAAGACTGGATGAGAGAATGTTATGTAGCATTAAAATAAGTCATACACATTCATGGATAATATTCATACCTCACAAATTGTTACACATTGGTAGTGAAATTTGAGGACCACATTTTCAAAGATAAGAAGTGACATGTTCAAAAATTCTTGCAGTGAGGACAACACAAATAATTTGTGGGGCAGTCTTTTGAAATAATTGTCTTAAAGTGAATTGGCAACTTTGTAGAGGCATGATAAAATCTAAGCTGTCAGGCCTTACATGCTATCAGTGTATGTAATATGGTGTAAAAATGAAGCCCAGGAAAAAAAAAAAAGCACTGTCTTCAAATCATCATGTGCTTCACAAAAATAAACATATACAAGTGACCGGAAATGCCAGACTCATTTCCCCCATAGACTGCAGTGTTAGACTGAAGCGTACCCCCGTACAGTTTCGTATATGGCAATATTTAGTCACAGATATCTTAATAATAACATTGTATATTAGAAACCCTTTCTATGCCTGGCTATTTATTTATCCTTCTGAAAATCATTATACATGACAGATATCAAATTTCAACAGTTTATTAAATGAAGCCTCCACAATGTTACCGATTCCCTTTAAAGTACACATTCAAAGAAAATCACAAATATGATAAATAATGTATCACTAGAAACTGGCAAGTTAACAGATAGCAATCGTATCAGTTTAAAGTCAACTACATATCAGGTAATTAAACAATAATACAAATAAAACTTCGCCAAAAAAATAACAATGTTTCAATGACGTCAATAAAGGGAACAATCCTGTCCAAGCAGACGACGTCCCATAAAGAATGAACATAAGTGCAGTGCAGTTATTTCTCAAATTATAAAGAATTTAGTGTATTCAAACGTGCCCATATTTCACACCATTCTAAAATGGGAATGAAACAGATTCTGATTACTGAAATCTTTTGTTTGTAAATATATAGGATGAGGGTTAATGAACAATCAAAGAAACCACACTTTCAAATTGAAAAGCCCACTGAATGATTGCAAGGACGGTATTTATCCCTCATTCAACGCCGAACGTCCAGCGGTGTATGCAGCTGTGAATGCAATGGCGTCTATTTTGTTTACAAGCAACTGATTCCTTTATTCTTGTAACGCTTCATTTTCCATCCAAATAAACCCATGCACGGGGTTTAGAGTGAGGCAATATATGGATTAAACATAATAGAATAATGCTAGTGAAGTGAAATAACTGAAGAGAAGATGACAAAACAGGCACTGAAAATATGTGAGATGTTATGGGACATCGTCTGCTTGTGCAATTAACGTCCTCCCTTTGACGTCACACATTTCAGCAGCTTTCGGAGAGCTGTTCAGGTGCTATGTCGGGGCTGTATTTTAGCAATTTGTAATTGATAATAATCATTACTTCGAATGTTTGCAAGCGTCGAATTTTGACAAACTTGTCCGGTCTAAGCTTCACCTACGCAATAATGAAACTTAAGTCAGTTTTAAAAATCAGTGAATATCTACTTTAAGTCTGCGAGCTAGATTTCTTAAACTTATGGGGAAAAACAAAGCAATATCAATGCTGGCAAAGTATTTATCTTAGCCCCACACTAAGTATTGAACTGAATACCAAATACCGAATACTGAAGGTGAATAAATACTAGCAATGTTAAGTTACTGAAATACTGAAAGTATTATGGTGAGAAAATGTTTCCTCCTTATCTGAATTTAAAACGTCTTGATTGGAAATCACCATCTTACCTTAAAGACTTTGTTCATAGTATCAGACATCTTATCCGATACCATGGTAACGCCATCGGCAAGATTGCTGGGGACGGATTTGACGGTGTGGGCCACGTTACGCACGCCAGTCTTCAAGGGGTTTACAAAATGGTCCATCTATATTTTACAGATGACAGGTGAAATCAGGGGAAAATGATAAAGGCAATATTAGATAATTTATCCAATAGTACCGAGGGTGAAATATACATACATGTAACATATGCAGTAAAACCAGAAACTTTAGCAAAATTTACGAATAGTCTAGATTCTTGAAAGTTTCACGTCGAAAAATAATGGAGTCTCAATACTAAATCTTTGTAATTGATGAAAGTTTCATGCCGTGAAAACCACCATCAACTGTTACCAAAATTTCCATGTCCTGAAATTTCCTGGCTTTACAGCAGATATGAAGCATTTTAACCCCTTCCATGCCACCAGATTTTTGAGCAATTGTCGAATATGAACTTTCAAGAGTTAAATATTAACTTTCAGCCAATTTTTTTTCTTGAGCAAACTGGGAAAAGATATACTGCGTAGGAATAAATATCATATTGAAGGCATAGGTTTCTGTATGAGGAAGAATTTTCAAGCCATTCTGAGCCTAAACGAAATTTTTCGGCGGGATTTGCCGCCCACAGCATGGTAGGGGTTAAGGTATAATTGCCACAAATGAATAGCTTTTGTTTTAGGGTTCTCTGATTCTGAATGCAAGTTGATTTGAGTTTCAAAAGTTCAAATAATGTAAATTCTAGAGGTCTCAAAATGCATACTTCAGAAATTCAATAGCAATAATTTCTGTCAAGCAACAGCATACAATCGTTGAATGGATTTAAGCTTGGCTAAAGTAATCATAAATTTTGTCAAAGAGTAAAATATAGTGTCTGTGCGTGATCTCACCCGTCTCGCCAGAAGACCTTTGCCCCTATGGTAGACTCCAGGCTCCAGGAAATTACAGATGATGCTCTGAAGACCAGGGTTGGTGGTCAGTACATCTTGATTTAAAAGAGTCTGGTGAAAAAGAATAGGCATAACAAATTAGTAGAGTACAGGATGTTAAAATATAATCTCATAAAGTTGTATGAGAGTTATCAGGAAACCAGCCTTGCATTAAGACAATCATATAATTAGCAATTGAATGAGAAAATACTACAACTAATATTATTTGTGCTGTATATATATTTTACTGCACTGATTAAATAAAATAATCTATCTATCCCGCTCCTCTTATGTGTCTTTCGGATGATGACCATAAAAGTCAGTCCCTACAAGGTATACTCAGATCCTAGGGACAAACCTCTCCAAACCTCTGTAACACCTGAATAAATCACAAACTGCATTCATTTGTGTTGGAACGATAAGTGCAGTTTCCTGTCATATCATCAAATATATTACTTGCAATCATCACACAATTTTCCTGCAGCACTGTACTTGTAATTGTCAAAAGAGTTTCGCACCTGAAGATATTGCGTGAGTGACTTCGCCCTCTTTTCTAAGAAGCTCTTATTGGTGTTCTTGAAAGCACGTTTTCCTGGCAGGAGCAGACCCCTCAGCGACTCGTACTTCTCCGCCAGGCACATGTGGAGGTCGTGGAAGTCGCTGTATCGCCTGAAGACGTCCCAGATCTCCGTTACACCCTGGCTGTCTGTTCTTGTGACATGGATTGCGTAGACAGCGTAGGATTTGCCTTTCTCTTTCACAATACCTGCAGAAACCACAGGAATAATGAATCAGCACAAGTTAGGCAAAGTTTCTACATGAACTGACTCAAAAAGTATTATCCAAACATAAGAATTTCATTTATAAACCTAGGGTATTGCCTAGCTACTTTCACGAGTCTGCAAAAGTTGGGTTTTAATTGTTCAACGTTTCAGTTTGTATGTGCCAAATTCTATTTCAATCTAAAGTTGAATGACATAGTTAATGTTGCTCAATTTGAAGGAGCATCATATTCCAGATCACCAACTCGAGATTCAAACTGTAGATTCAAGCTGAGCACAAGTCAAGCAGACACATCAATGGAAGTTTTTCTCATCAATGTTTTGAACGGACGGACAAAGCTCAAGAAGGAAAACACTCCATCCACCCAATAAAACGTAAAACGTGGTCAATGTCTTGGACTATCAAAAGAGAACATCCATGATGAAATAAGATCAGGACTTATTGCAGGAAGTTGTCAAAAATCTAACTTTGTGAGCATCCCCATCCAATGAGCATTTTTTTCCCCACAAGTTTAATTAAGATGTCCATAAACTCAGACGTAAGACTGTTTCTTGCAGCAGGCTTCAACTGATCTCATAACTTACTAGCATGTGTGATGTAGGCCATAATGTGTGGCTTGTTGTTGTCTATGTGACCAGGAGTCTCTAGATCATTCAGCTGCTCTATTGATCCCTGGCTACCCAAAGACGACAAGTCTTCTGATGACTGGACGGCAGAGCAATATAGAGAAATGTTACATGTAGTAACATGCCTTCAAAATTATTTTCAATTGCAACATGTCATTGTTCAATCACCCAAGTTCAAAAATGAATCTTCACACCTTCCATCCCATAGGCAGCAAATCCTCAAGAACATTAAATGTCCTATTTGGACTAAACACATCTCTTAAATTCTTTCTGAAACAGAAACAGGTTCATGCATTGTGATGGGATGCCACTTAGAATTGATATGAAAGCCTGAAAATCATCTAGAATGAGCCATTTTGTACAAAAAAAAGTGTTTTCTATGGCCTGAAAATAAGTTGCTTGGGCCTGAATTCAGGCTTTTGCCTGAAAAGTGGCATCCCTGATTGTGAAGAGTGGTCACACTGAAAATATTTTTAAAAATTATATAACTATGACCAAAAAAAAAAGGATTACAGAATTTTATTTGACTCTCCACTTATGACAGCTTTCCTGAAACCTACAAAAGGATTTATATTTGGAAGTTGATGACTTGTGAAGAAATTCGGGAGTTGTCATATAACACTTTTTCATTACAGAGAGAAACTCATGAACAACTATTCTGGCAATATCACCATGAAACACATTGCTTTCAGTTGCCTCCCTCAACCCAGGAGTCAAGGTTGGGCAGAGTAATTACAACAACTATTTTTGTTTTGACTCACTGCCACAGTACTGTTGTCAGGTGACGAATCAAGCTGGACGGAAGCGTCGTCTCCTAGACGGGCAGAGTCATCATCCTTGAGAAGGTCGAGCTCTGCCAGGCATTTCACATAGCTAGGACTTAGCTTGAAGGCTGGTAAAAACCGATCCTCTTCTAAAATGCTAAACACCTGCACAGAAAAAGAGACGCATTCATAGCTTAGTATACATACATGTATATATATATATATATATATATATATATATATAAGTCGTAAACAAATCAAGAAGGTTCTGCGTCGGTGTGTTGAAATAGATAGCAAACAATTATGTTGAAATAAAAACACCGCAAGACGTAAAATCTACGTAAATTTTACATAAATTTTACGTCTTGCGGTGTTTTTATTTCAACATAATTGTTTGCTATATATATATATATATATATATATATTATATATATATACATCACTGAAGGCATTAGTAAGAATTATCCACTCAAGATACCTTCAGAAGATATCCCAAGCAAATAGCGAAGGGTGTTTGGACTGTTTTTAAGGTATTGAGGGTGGACAATTACACAAAGGCCTGAACATACACCTGTACATGTAGCTAGGACTAGTAGCTTGAAGGCTGGCAAGAACCGATCTTCTTCTAAAATGCTAAACACCTAACGGAAAAGAGATGAATTCATATGGTAGAAATTACCAACGTGATAGCCTTCAGTATTGTTGTAGGGCATGTTTTTAGCCAAAACGAAGTAAATTAAGAATGGGAATATAAAGATAAATATCCAATGAAAGCAGCTGATGAATGAAGAATCACTCTCTTTTGTAACATAACCTATTAAAAAATTATAAATTCTGAGAAAGAGATGACTTGAGATTTATGGAGGATATAACCAACTTAATATCTAAAGACAGCGATACAATCCTTTTGAAAAATCTGAAAAGAATTTTCCTTTCAAGAAAGCATACATGATAAAAGGTATTAGATATACATGAATCTAACATATTTTTGCTTAGTTTTGCTATATGTATGACAGAAAATCAAACAGAATACTCCACATTAATCTTTTTACAGAAAATTTTCAAGCACTTTGACTGATGGATTGAGGTGGAAATCCACCAATTCCGTTTTCTCTACATAATAGCACGGCTACACTGTAACTGCAATAGAAAAACCCTGGTAATTCAGGAGAGTTTTAACCTCTTCCAGTATACATCAAACAGACAAATCTGGGAACTACAACTCCTTGATTGTGTTTATGCTCATGAATATAATCCAATTTCATAACATATCACAGGATATCTACAAGTACCTTTGCCTCTTGCTTCCTGTAATGATACACTAAAAGGAACTAAATCAATTTTGATAACCCCTTTCAGAGCCATAGGCGGTTACATCCGCCAAATTTCTTAAGAACTTATCAAAATTTCTAGACTAGAAAAAGCTTATTCTTTCTTCATACATGTATATTTCATAACAGGCTTGAGAATTCTCAAATCATAGAACACATATTGTATTAATTAAAATAAAGAATCAAAGGGAAACTATGATTCAAAATTTGTGTAATGAAGCCTTAGTTGTCTTATATGCATATACTGACATATGGAGATCCAGAACTGCAGAACACGTACTCACCCATTACCAATATGCTTAACAATAGACTTCAAGGATTTAAGATAGCACTAATAAGTTAAGTCCTTGTTTCCTTGATGTTTCCAATAGCAAGAATTAATCATGAAGGACCTCTCATCTTGAAATGCCCTATGAAAACCATACTCTTGTCAATACCAGTAAGAAAAGCATTCTGACACATGACTATCAAAATCCATTCCATACCTTCTTTTGAGCCTCGTCAAAGACAGTCTCGAGTGAAGCTGGGTTTTGGATTTTTTGATACGTCCTTTTCACCAGCTGACTGTCTAGCTTAACTCTGTTTGTTGCCTGTGAAATATGAAATAAATTAATGAATGAAAAGGTTGTGTTTCTAATCATTGTGAACAAATGCAAACCATCAATTTCATTGATAAATTCAGTGCATTTTGGTTTGGGCAATTAAATACACCTCTTTGACATTAGATATCACCAAAATTAGTTCCATAGCCCAGTGAGAGGGAATACGAGACCATGCAAACAAAATTTTCTGCACTTGAACACACCGTCAATCCATTTCACAAATGACAAAGTTTCTAAGAGGCATCATGGCACTCCATCTTGTGTCACATGATGCTCTTGCCTGGCTATCCAACCATGCTCTGTCCCTATACACGTATGTCTAACAAATCATATGAAAGAAGACAAGTAACATTTTTGAAAAACTTACATCTTCTGCGAGATATTCTGTAAAGATGTTGAGGGCTGCCGCACGAAGCATCTCCATTACGACGGATTCCTTCTGAGGGGCGCCATCGCCTGGTTGAACCTTGGCCAGTTGGACAGCCGAGAGCTGCTGCTCGGCCATCACCCGGTATCCCTCCACAGTGTGCCAAAAGAATACATAGGACTGGCAGTTCTCTTTCCTCATGAAATCTGTTTTACAGAAGGTTTTTTTAAAAAATGCAATATCTAATAAAGGACTGATTAAGCAATACATGTTCCTGTGACAAGCGCTCTGTGATCAATTTCATACAATAGTCGAATTCCTAATTTCAATCCTGGACCAAACGCTATACATCATCTAAACCCTAACCCTAAACCTGACCTTAATCGCAAACCTAAACCCAACATAATACCCAGTCCAAGAATACATAGGGGTGGAAGTTCTCTTTCGTCATGAAACCTGTTTCCACCACAGTTTTGAAGAAGAAAAAAAAAATCAAAGGACTGATTGGAAAACATACATGCTCTAACGAAATTGCTCCATCTCAATTTCATAAACTAGATTCCTAATTTCAACCCTAGACCAAACACTACACCTAACCCCGACCCTAACACTATTCTAATACCCAATTACAAACCTAATCCTAATTCTAATCCTATATCTTTGACAAAGTAAAGCCTTGAGGAAATGTTGGATAACCGTAAGGACCATATTACAGTTCCACCTGTCTATGAGCATGCTTAAACAAGGATCACTTTTTCTGTTTTCCTTGGGTGGCCTTGATAGACAGGTGTGACTGCAAAGTGTTGGTTCAGAACTTATTATTTGACCGCACATAAAGTATTTGTAAAAGAGGAAATATCAGATGTCATACAACTTACCGATGAAGTATGCAAGTGCTATACTGTTGACGAGGACGATGTTGAGGGGTAAGGAGTAGAGCGTCTTGGGATCCAACGACTGGTCTTCATCATCCTGGAGTGGCAGAAGGATTGATGGATGGATGGATGGATGGATAGATGGATAGATGAATGCATGAAATGATAGCTTTATGGATTGCAGCAGCACACTACTACAATTATTCAACAAGCCAGTTCATAATTAATATATGGTACAAATGACCCTGAAATGACCCCAAATTGTACACGCACGCGCATCTGTTTTGTGGATGCGCTACTTGTTAAGCAACTAAAATCGTACTGGTGCGCGCATCATGGAGCATACAAAATGACATCTACACAATATATCAAGGTCAATTGTACTTGGTACAAATGACCTTTATCTGCACATGCACAAACTGTAATCACGAACTGGCTTTTTATCATGAATAATGCATAAAAGACTTTCGTACAATTGAAAACGAAAAATGAAAGTGTTTAAATTTTGCATTAATCTCTGTCCTTCCTAGTTCATATCCTGCTATCAAAAACACTGCAAATTGAATTTGTGTCAAAGCCCCTGGAACATAAAAGAGTTCCTTTCAGCCCCACCATGCAATGAGTGGAAAGGCTGCTCCAACTACACCATGTCGCAATAAGCCAGTTCGTAAATACAATTTGCGCATGTGCAGATAAAGGTCATTTGTACTGAGTACAATTGACCTCTATACGCAGTCAATTTGCACGCACCAGTATGATTTTACTTGTTAACAAGTAGCGCGTTCACCAAAACAAATGTGAGTGCAAGTACATATTGGGGTCTTTTCGGGGTAATATGACCATGAACTACTTACAAACTGACTTACAGTCAAAACACTGGCCAAGGGGCATCCATCAGTCAATCATGTTCTGCCTTGCAAATGGCATGTAGATACAGTGTAAAAAATACTATTTATGTTTCATTCATAGGGCTCTTTTTTGGATTTGCTCCTCGAAAAGTGAGATTTCCTCACAGCCATTTTATCGTATTTTTTATTTTATCAGTGCCCTTTCCCAAATCTGTTTACAAGCTTTCCAGAGCTAAAACTGCTTGATGGTCATGTTTCTCTATTCTTTGCTGATTTGACATACAAGTATCACCTTGATTATAATGGACTTTACAAGTATGAACCTTACAAATACATGGATATTCTCAGCACTGAGGTCCTTTGAAAAATCTTTCACTATATCATGTTACTCTACAAGCCAGTATTGTTAATTTTGTAGCAATATAGTTTCAACTTGTCTGGTTTTACAACGGGCTTCACACAAAAAAAGGATAACTGCAAAAGGGTTGAATCTAGTAAAGCACATGCCCAAAAATTATTTTTTCTGTCAAGTGATTAAAAGATAATGATTAGTACAACAAGATCAAGCAATAATGGTAACATGATTAGATTTGAAATTGTTGTATTGCTAAGAAAAGCACAAAAGGCAATAAGATAAGAATTCATCAAACTTCAAATTTCATTTTACAACCACTAAATTAAAATTCATGAGGGTTTGCAAATTAAACTTCTGTAATATGGAATAATATGGAGAAGAGGAAAGATAGAGATGCATCAAAGGAAATCTGGGCCCCATTTCATAAAACTATTTATCGATAACAAGTGTCACATTTCTATGACAAATTTGCCGACAGCTAATCAAATGCAACGATTTCAGTAGCTTGTAACAGTTATTGTAAATTGTCATTGATAGCAAGCTTCATGAAACAGGGCCAGTAGGCATTTGCTGTGATCTTTTTTTTTTTCTTTCTCTCTTTTCATCTACAGCTGAAAGACACCCCCCTCCCCTTTTTAACACCACTCTTATTTTACTTTAAACAAATTTCAATGAACTTTGGCTGTGAATTGTTTTTAGAGATAGACACACAATGTAAGAAAAAAAAGAAACAGGAACACAAATAATTTTCGATCAAATGTAATAAGCTATCACAGAACATTATCTCATAAGTGCCTACAAAGAAAACTGACCCAACATTGAATTAAATTGTAATTTTACTGAATTGAAAATGAATTGAACATAGTATTAAAATTGAAACTTAATTGAAGACTGAACTGAATTAGATATGAGCTAAACTGAAGAGGAAATGAATTAAAATTAAACTGAACAACGTAGTAAATTTAATTGGAGCTGAATTAATGCTGACCTGACTTAAATTCAATTAAAATGATATTGTACTGAGTTGATACTGATTTGAACACTGAATTTAATTAAATACAAGGTAATTAGAAGTAAATTGAAAGTGAAATGAAGTAACACTGAACTGAATTGAAATTGCACTGAACTGATAATGAATTGAACTCTAAAATGAACTGAAAGAAAACTCAATTTTTTATTGGAACTAAACTGAAATTGAATTGAACGACAGTTGTACTAAAATTGAAATTCAACTGGACAAACACCAAAATGAACTCAAGTTGAATCAAACATTGAATTGAACTGAATATGAACTCAAATGAATTTGAACTAATTTGGAATTGAATTACTGACTCACCACCTCTTCAGCTGCATCCAAGTCTTCACCAGACAGTATCCTGTTGATCGTATCGGAACACATCTGTCTTAAGAACTGTAGACTCTTCAGCTGCGTCTTGGCATCTACACCTTCTGTTAACGATTGAGTTCATTATTTTCAAAACTTATATTAGATCTTGCAGTTCTTGTGATTGGAAAAGTTCTGGAAACTTAGTTAATCAACTATAGCCTACTAAAATCCAACATCTTGAGAATTTCATGCGATATTAGTATAGTTTAATACTGTAATGATAAACCCTGGCTGTGTGGTAAACACGAAAATAAAAATGAATATTGCAATAAAAAATACACATCAAGATAAATACAAATATTCATTTGCAACACTGTAAAAAAAAATATATATATATATAAAAATAAATTGTTAGTTCAGCAATTCTGGCTATTAGTTAGTTGATTTAACATTGCACAGAAGTAAATGTACAACACTGAGATGGCAATCTAGAATTATTCTGCTCAAGTGGCATTTGCTACAGCAACTATTTCGTCAAAGATATTGGGTTAGGGCTTTGGTTGCTGCCGAGTCTTGAGTTAGGTTTAGGGTTAGGTATACATGAAGTGTTGTGAAGTTAGGAATTCAGATTGTTAAAGGTACTTCATCCCTTTTGCAGACTTAAACAAAATTCATCAAAACTTTGCACAGGTTTAGTAGACATCCCGTAGATACTGCCTATGAAATTTCAGGGTCACAAGTTCTATAACTCCTATGTAAGAAATAAAAATCTTGCTTTTGTCGCAGAGGGAGCTAGTCAGAAATCGACGCAAGTACATGTACTAATAACGGTCAAAAAATTATTTTAACAATAACGCTATTTTTTTCCGAGTCGAAAAAATAGTGCTACAATACTGTTATTACTTCCTTGAAAGAAAAATATAATCCTTTTCACATCCGCACAAGTTTTCCAACTACAATTCTTTTGTAATTTATCCATACTCAATAATTTCAAAATTAAGGGCTACAAAAGGAATGAAGCACTTTAAAGAGTGTTAGAAATTGAATACGAAGCTATTATTGCTAGAGCATTGGTCTCACACAATCTAGATAACACTATATTTTCTTACCATCTTTCATTACTCTGTTCGTATCTCGCGACCGCTGCTTGTATATCTCATGGTCGACGATGTCAATCATGGCCTCCAGTTCGTCAATGTTTGCTGCTGTCTTTATCGTAAGTAGAAAGGCTTCTGTTGTGAAAGTACTGTCTTTACACTGTGAAAAAAATCAATTGAAAAGAAAACAACTACTTGCATGCAAATGGCAAGGTTTGGAAGAAAACTAATTACATTCCATATGTAACAAGGTTTCACTGGAATAGTACATAGGAAGTGATATTAGAAGTATCATTTTACAAGATGTTGAGGCATGCAAGATCTGTGGTGAACACAGTTGGTGTCATTTTCTGTTAACTATTCTGTGATATCACGAAATTAAGGTGTTTTTGAATACAAATATCCATGATATCCAAATTTAGGGGTGCTTTTGGAAATGAATCTTGATCCCCCTGAGAGTCATCTTGAAAAGCCTTTATCATGGTTCCTTAATAATGAGCATCCTTGAAAATTCTAGAAAAGGAAGTGCTCTAGGATCTATATTTTACTTTTCTGTTATAAAAATCACTTTGCTTTCTGCAGAATAGGGGTAATCCTAAAACAGGTGTGTGTTACACCTACATGTAATACACACTGAACATCCATGTACTTCAATACACTATCCATAATTTGGTATATATATTCAGGATCTGTGAGGTGTTTTGTCATTAGTATTACTTACAATCCATATAATGGTTTAGTTGATAAAAGAGTTTTTCTATCATTAAAGGGTACCAATCTCCAAAAAATATTTTAATCTGTATGTTAGAGGTTCCATGTCATTCTACTATATTCCAAATATGGGCTTCGAATATCACTTCTATAAAGAGATATTACAAGTTTAATTATACTTTCTATAAGCATAAAAGCGACTTGTGAGTAGACTACTCAACGCACCCGTACGCGCTCGCCAAGATAAGGGCTCACGCGGAACCCAACTCAGAGGTTCTGTTCTGCGCGAGCACCTTCATGTTATCCTTTAATTCTTTCATACTCCTAAACTGCTGACCTATAGAATTTCAGATAAGTTCTTTGAGGGTAATTTTATACTTCCCAGCAGTATACAAATTCTTTTTTCAGGTGGTTGGTACACTTTAACACCACTTACAATCCATATGATAGTTTGGTTGATATAGTCGGGATCTGTGAGTTGTTCTATCATTGTCTGTATCATTCCATTGGCTATCACTTCCCGAAGCACAAAGCAGAACGGCTTGCTGTGGAACTCTCGCTCCGGGATCAGCAGAAACGATAAGATTTCAGAAATGGCGCGAAGATATTCTGCGAGAGGTGACATGGAAACCAATAAATTTGTTAAGACGGATACATTACAAAATCGTTAGAAAACAAAACTTTTTTGCATTTTGCGAAAGTTTCGTGGCTGTCATTTACAACTCGCGAAATCGTGTTGGAAGCGTTTCTGGTTTGACAGCATACAGCAGATATTTCAAGAGAAATACTACTATTTTTTTTTTTTTACCATGAGATCTTCGAAAACAAGGATTAAAACTAAATTTCTTCTGAAATAATAATTTCTTCCACATAAATTCTTTACATTCTTACCTTAGATGTTTTTTTCAGACAAAGTTTGTATCTGTAATATGATGCCAAAATATAATCAAGTAATTGTGTACCAAAACTACAATCAATCAAATAATCTGATTCTAATAGAACAATTAAGTATGAAAACTTGATACAAAAGATACAATCAATCAAGTAATCTGGCTCTAGAAGTAGACTCAATCAAGTAATTGGAAACTATGGCTTGTATTCGTAAAGGCTCATATTACTGCAATTCTGTACTAAACGAATGAAAGAAATGAATCCAGTTATGAAATGATAATGAGAAATTGATTCGACATTATTTTTGTTAGTTCACTTTGTTTATAGGATTGTGTGAAGTTTTAACCCTTTCAAGACAATTGACCACATTGTGTGGTTTGGCTCAATAACTTTTAATTAAGAGCTCTAAAAAATATACCAGATGCATGAGTAGAAAGAGCAAAATTTTCTACACACACTATGTCCATTTTTATTGCATAACCATATTGCGTTTGATGCCAGGAATTTTAAAAACGAGAATAAACTTTGAGATCCTTAAATTGGCAACACATTGAGAGGTTCAAAATCATTGTTTTTCATCAAAATTGGCAATTTTTTCAACTTTTCAACAAAACTCTTAACCATATATATTATTTTAGAACACATTACACCTTATTAGAACCATGTAGCACTAAAAGAAAAATATTATTGTTGCCAATTTGAAGAACAAATTGAGATCAATTTAGGCCTTAAATAATTCCTGTCCTGAAAGGGTTAATGGATGAGGAGGTTGACATATGGCACTCTATAAATCAATGGACTTTATCTATACCGACTTCAACCTGGACAAAAGTTAGTACTCTTTTATGAATACCAGCCTAACAGTGCAATCAATACAATCTTATTATACAGTATACCTGCTTCCTTTTCTTCCGATGTGCACACCAGATCCCGACAGATTCCATTCTCCATCTCGATTTCCAGATCAAAGAAGATGGACTCTAGATCTGGTGGAGGTGCCATTGTTTCTACAAGAAAAATGATCGAGAAAAGCTTACATTCTGCTGCAAAAAATAAGACATGTAAATGAACGGCAATTTTAAAAATAGCCAGATAAGAATGACAAGGCCTGTGCCAATACTGTACGATTTTGTGTTTTCTTATACAGATTTGTGACATGCATATATCACGTGTCACTTTATTTTGCTTTCTTTTTATTTTTTATCACATCATATTAACACAAGGATTTACTGACCTTCAGATCTGATGATAGCTCTGAGTTTATCCTGAGAATTCCTGAAAAGTCTGACGTGAGAGGCCACATCGTCCACTAACTTCCTGGTAAAATAGGTCAGCCAATCCACATCTTTCGATCTGAGAAAGTGGCAATCACAAAAGAAATGTGGTTACCACGGAAACACAAAATGTTTCCCTACAACCTGCTTTCATTTTCATGATGAAATTAACATTCTAGAATAGTTTGTATCAAACATGTTACAATGAAGAGAAAGGCCAATCACAAATTTACAGGAAATATCTACTAACAATAGAAGTTAATTACAGGAAACCAAAAATTTCAATCTTTCAAAAAATGAGGGATAAATTAAATTGCGAAGAAAGAAATTGAAGGCTTGTACACGTAAACAACCAGGGGACTGGAAGCTACATCCTATGAAAGAGGTTTTAAGATTTAGAGTTAAACAGAAGGTTGAGTTCTGGGAAAGGTAAAAAATAATTTGTGAGCTTTCTCATTCTTTTTCTGTTAGTTCGGAAGATTATCATAGTAGAAATGTCCCCTGAGAAGGATTGCTCTTCGAATGCCCTCACATTCAAAATATGACAAGAAACAGCTGAAATGTTTGGGCCAAACTTTTGTGTGTAGTCCCATATACACATTTCTGTGTGCAGTGCATCTGACTCTCAGCAGGAGTGAGTCAATTTCTTATCATTTTGGTGATTTCGAAACCTTACAGCATACACCAGTTATTATATGCTATATAATCAACCTTCCCCAATTGCTTTGAGACAGTTTCTTTCACAATTCAATCTCATGACCAGAACTCAACATTATCTTTAATATCAATTCCAAGAACATACATGTATATACATGTACATATTCATTTAAGCACACTAGCTTGTCTTTGAATCCCACTTTATTTGTCACAAGCATCATGTTAACCCTTTCGACACAATTGACCACATTTTGTGGTTTGGCTCAATAACTTTTGATTCAGAGCTCTAAAAAATAGACAAGATTTATGAGTAGAAAGAGCAAAAATTCCACACAATTTGTCCAATTTTGCTGCATGACCATATTGCGCTTAATGACAAAAATTTTTAAAAGGAGAATAAGCCTTAAAATCTTTAAAAATTGGCTAAACATTGAGAGGTTCAAAATCATTGTTTTTGTCAAAATTGTCAATTTATTCAATTTTCGACAGTTTCTAATCATGTATGTTGTTTTCAGAGACATTACATTTTATGAAAACCATGTAGCACTAAAAGAAATATATTATTGTTGCAATTTGAAGAACAAAATGCGATCAATTTAGCCCTTAAATAATTCCTATCCTGAAGGGTTAAAGGGCTGGTCACATTTGTCTGATAACAATAGTGATAACAAGATT